>UZAN01052843.1:1334-17164 GCA_900618425.1 Echinostoma caproni
CCATTCTCTTTAGTTACGTAGTAACTTATCATGGTCTAGATCAACCACTACTGACGAAATGGGAGTATCCACTACATTCTGAACCATTTCATCTGATGCGTATAAACGAATCAGGAAAATCAAGGCTATAAAGACTCACCAAGGCTTATTAATTATTATTATTATTATTGTTATTATTTGGAAAAAATAACTCTAGTAATAATACTGTAACGTATACGAACCTGTTTCAGTTTCGATTAGACCTGTAACCAAAGATGCTCCTAATTCCTGATTTGTGTGTCTAGACTTCGTATTGTGACTTTTCATTCNATTTTCGTCTATCTAGGTTCTCAAAATTGGTGATTTATGTGCATTTGGGTGCGGAGATAGAACACAAATCGTGCTGTGAGGTTAATAATTTTGTCATGAACAAAATTTTATTTCGCTTTGTAAAAGGTTTTACGCATTATCAACCTACAGTGAACGGAAATTCCACGTGTTTAGAGCTGAATAAATGCAACTATACGTTTTGTGAATTTAGCTTCTGAAAATTTGCGAGGCTGATCTTAATTTTGATAAAACTTGTCAGATTGAAACCCGTTGTGTGTGTGTGTAGTGTAGTGTACAGAAATCGGTTTCGTCATGTGAGCCCCGAGAGTATGCTGGAAAGCGGAGTGCTTTTGTCAGAGAGTCATCAATTGCAGCTTATCAGTTGTTGTTGTTGTTGTTGTTGTTCATGCTTTTTAAACCACCAAACAGTGAAGATATCTGGATGAACGCGTGCAAAAGCGGGTTGTGAGCACAAAACGAAAATGGCTTCCACCTTTCAGTCTGTCACGTGATTGATCAGAAGCAAAAGTGTATCGAATTTCTCGGGGAAGCGAGGGGGTTTGGTTGACTTTCAGTTTCGTTATACGCTCATGAACCCATTCAGGTGGAATACGTGGGTGTGAATTATGTGTAACACTACTATCGAATAAAACCGCTACGATGGCGCTATCGGAGTGACTTAACCCTCCCACGACATCTAAATCGAGCATTGTCAACGCCATTCGTGTGTCTGTGTGTGTGTTCGTGTGTGTGTGTGTGTGTGTGAGAAAAATCAATAATATTAAATAATAATTGAGAGCAAAAGCAGATGTGAACGTGTTCACATTTGTCACTTGTAAACGGCTGACAATTTACCATGCCTCTGTATAAGTTCCATGTGAAATCCGATCGTACGGATGCGAAACAGGAAGTTTTTCGTTGGAATGTAATCCGCACTGTAACGTTAGATGAAATTCACGCAAAACTGAGAACTATTTTTCCCAATGCAGCTGGAAACTTTTTGATTCAGTGGTTTGGTGAGTCTTTATGATATTTCATGTTTCAGTTTTCCTTAAAATCTTCAAGTTTGGCTCATTATTTGTACACATATATTCCCCCAAATTGAGATTTTTGAATGAAAATTACAGTTTATCCTTCAATTTTGACTTATTTTGTCCATGTTATAGAATTTACATCAATGAAATTATGGCTGCCAATCAAGTATCATTTTCCGATTCCTGTGTATGATGAAACAATGAACTTGGTGGAGGTGTGAGAGTCACATGTTGGCCAAAATGTCTGCGTTTCGTTTACATTTCGAACTGGTACATAAGTAACTGATTTTTCGGTTTGCAAATTCGTGATTCCAATGATGTTTAACATCTATGTATTGTTTTTCTATTCCAGATGGGGACGACTATTGTTCGGTGAATGACGCTGATGAATTATTGGACGCGGAAGAGAATNNGAATCAATTAACCGAGTCGAACAGCACAATACGCCTGCACGTCACTGTAAACCAGGGTGATGCCAACTGCATTGTTGACGAGAGTTGTTTGAAACCCAAGAACAAAAGTAATAAAAAAGAAAAAAAGCATGTTCGAATTCGGTTGGATGAGCCTGAGATCATGGAAAAACAGAGAAGCAGTCCAAACGTTCCGCATAGTTCCACCACTGTGAACAATACTGCCACTCCCATCGTTTCCAGTACAAATATCAACAAGCCACAGACTAACACAACCCTATCGGATCCCGGTATAAACAAAGCTGCAACCGATTGTCCAGCATTGCACAGACTGGGAGAAGTGAATGCGGTACAGGTTGAAGCTACACGGAGTCAGACACACAAATTTCGACCCAGTTCTGAAATGATTACCAGTCCAGAACCGGGAAATCGGCCAACTTTATTGTCCTTAGCGTCACAAATGGATGCTCAGCCAAGCTATGTCGAGCCAAAACTGCAATTGTTGAGCTCAATGGGTTATGTGCACGACGATGCCGTATTGAAAGCCGTGTTGCGTGAATGTTATGGTGACATGAATCTAGTCATTGACCGGTTAAAACGAATCACGTGACAAACATTCCCGGACATACATTCTATCCTTGTCCTTATTATAAAACACATTCTTGTAGTAATACAAACACTCATGTTTGAGTGTACATCTGTGACCCTCTTTCATGACCACAAAAATGATGTTCAGTTCAGTATACAACATTCTGATACCAGATAAAGTTTATCACCTATATCTTCTACGTTATAACAACGTATGCATATGTGTGTGTGTGTGTGTGTGTGTGTGCGTGCGTGCGGATGGGCGTGTTGTGTAAATGTAAGCGCGTCTAGGATCACTAAGCATACATTTGCCTTTGGGTACATTTAGTAGACTTAACCATATGCTTGACAATCTTTGAATTATCGTTCCGATTCACATGACCAGATTTATAAAGAGCAGGATTGAGAGTAACTCCACGCAATGGCGTTCTGCACGGATAGACAAATCGGAATAGATCACTCGCGCTTCGTCGACTTGTCATATTATGTCCTCCTAATAACGCCTGTAGGGTAATGGCTAAAATCTTTTCCAGTTTCTCTAACTGAATACCATTATTGGGGGATTTTGTGTGTATCTTTTGTGTTCATCTCATCGACAATTTAACTGTATACATGTTTCTCCTATAGTTTCATATACACAATCTGTAACATCGTGTGAGGATATTGAACCTTTTTGATGCACCAGATATCGATAGAAATTATTATCAGGTTTAAAGGCTGTGCGGATGCAATCTTGGACTAGTGCTATCCAGATAGCCTCCGATGATCATTCCCGGTACCTGACGCGTCTAGTTATGTTGCGTACAGGTTTGCTCGAAGTATGTCACTCCTGCCGCATAGAAGTTAGTGTTCCAAGAACCAATTTTCAGTATTTTATCAGCGGCTTAATGGCGTGAAAAGCTAAAGGCATCTCATCGATGGGACACTTTCTTGTGTTGAGTAGTCTCCACTGATAAGCAGCTAGTTTTCCTTCACGAATGCCTTTGGTGTATCGTACTTCCACGGAGTGCATACTATAGACCACCGATCAATCGTACCCCAAGGCTTGGAGGATTTCACGACAATTTGAAAGACGCCTGATGCGCATGATGAGCTCGGATGCTTACAGACATCTTACCAAGTACAAGGAGGTTACACAAGAGGAACAGGAGAATCGCAGAATTATATCGCGCAAACGACAGACAGAACAACTGAAAGAAGTAATAAGCTGACGTGTCAAAAATGTCAAAGAAAGAGAAGACTGGCATTCTCAAGAAAACTCCACAAATTTGCTAATCAAAGAAAATGAAAACTGGGTCCAAAATCTCTCCAAGCGTGCGATCACACAGCATGAAAAACAAATCCTCTATAAAGGACCTAATGACAACGTTATAAATGACACAAACAAGGAATAATTGGCGGAACTGGAGCACTCTCAAATCGTTCACGATACCTGAGGACTCAAAACAGAACATCCGACAAACAATCGTCCCGACTCAAATACGAATATGGAAGACCCAACATGCTATCAAACCGCAAGGATCAAGCACTTAAAGCACCATTGTGTCTTGTCAAACTATCACAGAATCTGGTCTTACGATGCGTATCCCCAGGATTGCAGTAAAAATACAGGTGGAAAACAGTGCGAGCCTTTATTGGTATCGCCAACCAAAACGTGATCGAGTAAACAAGAAAACGTGACGGTATTTGTGGAGTTGTTCACTGTCTAGATATTTGTCCGCAATGGGGGTTACGTCACAGGTGATGGAGGAGTTGCCAGAAATCAGGTCACCGTGCTCTATAATTTTAATCTGACACCCACGTATCCAGTACCATGGAGAAAATGCCGAAACGTTCACACGGTCGCGACTGATCCCAATCCATTTCTGATTCATACCATGGAAATTTTCAGAATAAGGTTAGGCTTCTCCCGACAAATATGGAAGATATCCTCAGCCTCCCAGCAGATAAAGGACTGATTACTGTGGTTAGGGCCATAAAGTACAACATTCTGAAAGTTAAAAGAACTAGCTCAAGACACAAAAGACAACCGCAGAATCGACACGGAACCCACTGCAAAACTGGAAAATAAAATCAATACCATATTGAAAATGCTGGGAGAACTGCATCAAATAACCAAAGAGAAGCACTGTAATATGAGATTCAAAAACTCCATTGTTGCACAATTCTGCGAACTGTTAAAGGTACACAAAGAAGAAAATCACCTGAGGCCGATCGTCTCCCGCACTGAAACAGCTAAAGCTACATCACAAGCACTGATGCTATCACCTCGGCTGATGATGAAACGTTTACAAATAATTTGTCAAGCTCGGTGAACATGCGAACATGAAAATTCAGTTCACTCGAGCTACAAGAACAAATTTTTCATACTTTGTCAACACTTATAGTTTAACTATCTGCTGGAGTCTGTCTGTTTGCGAAACATGGTAACATCGAAGTTGGTATGCTCGCTCACTCGTTCATAATGGAGTCAAAAAACTGAGAAAACGATCTTCTGATTCGGTTTCTAGGGTGATGCAAGAATCGCAAGCAGAATGCGCGTTTCACAGTAACCATTCGTGTCGTTTACATAGCTAGAGCGAATGCATGGGGGACGGACAAAATTGCCGATAGATTCTGTTTCGAGATGTGCTAGGTAGCATCGGCTAGGATAGGAGCGATGGGGAAACCCATAGCTACTCCGTCTGTTTGCTTGTATGGCAGTTTTGAGTTGAAAATGAAAAAAACTAGAGTTAAGACAATATTAAAATTTTGTATTGGTCTCTAGGAAAGTTAATTTTGTGCGTTTTTATCATTTTATAAGAAGGATTCCAACGGGCTACTTGTTTACAATGATGCTCCCTTGTCATACTGATTCTGAATACATACCAGTTTGCATACACCTGAAGAAAGCCACCCGAGGTGGCCAAAACGTTGAACAATGCATAAGTTCTGTTCCAAAACGTTGCGTTGTTTACAAGCTTTTCTGAACTTCTTTACTAAAATTGTATGTTTAACATAAGTTGTAATTTTGAAAACACAATGATGTTGGTACCAATGAAAATAAGCCGACTTTTCGGTTACCGTGGGTGAACTTTATCGAGACGAATTTTACAATGGATTGTAAAAATCGCATCGAATTTTTCGATACACTCCGAACGTCGTTCGGATCTGACACTCCAAAATTGTAAGTTGTTCAAAAGTTAAGAATCGATATTCCTGCCTTGAGGTAAAAGATGGTATCTTAATCAAACAAACCTAGAGTGGTTTATACTATCATCTGTTGGAAATGATGAGTTCATCGTGGCAACATGGACTACATCACTAGTTCTTAACAGTGTGTAACTCATGCGCTCTTCAGTCTCACTATTCTCTGTGTCTGCAATCCGAGCACTCCAGAAATTGACTTTCAGTCAACCTGAATCGAACAGTTTTACCCATGGGTTCTTTGTTACTGCTTGTTCTCAAACAGTTTGTAGATGTGAAAATGATATATATGTTGATCACCAGTTAGTGACTAATTGAATGCAATCAGACTCTAATTTTATCCCATTTTGCCATTTGCTATTGTTCGTTCACTATTTTGTTTGAATAGTTCAAAAATCTGATTACGTCATAGACAATCATCAATCAATTAATTATTCACGATATCTCAATATAAATTACTGTTGAAAGAAGACAGACATGTCACGATGATTTTATTAATCGTATTGATATTTATAAATTTTGGATCTATTCTCTGATCTTCGCATTTAGCATATCTCTGATTGGATGCGTTACAATTTTCACTGTGTTCCACATTCAGCTATCACGTGATTTGACCACTGCCTTATTGCGTAAGATGCAGATACAGAAAGTGCCACCTGCGCACCACAAACACGTGAGACCCCGTGAATAAATCAATCTCAAGTTAATTTCTGTGCTAATTCCGTGCTAACCCAATTCTATTCGTCATCATGCCTGTGCATCCAAGACAAAGCGAGACAAAGCATAGACAGTGCTTCGTTTAACGAGTTGACNACGATCAGATCACCGTGGATTTATTGATTAAGCGTCTACGTGAAATAATTGACACACCAACTACGGGATACAATATCACCTGGAACGGTAAGATGAAAATGTGCTTCTGTTTACGAAAACCAAATGTAAACAGAAAGAACGAGTACAAGTGATTTATTCATATATTTGAACATGAGTGATTCTATGATTTCTATGAATGATAGTTAATTGTTCTGTGTGGAGGATATACTCATATTAAGCGATTCACTTATCTCCCTGAAACGTACTAATTTTAAACTGTTGTTCAGAATTCCAAATAAACGTCTGTCGCACACACCTGGCTATTGAATTCTATTTGAAATAAATAAATACGACTCACTGATTAGTACAATTAAAGGAAAATAACTAGGCGAGTTTTGTCATAAGTAATCACAATTACAGATTGGTATTACCACATTCTGTCCACCGTTCTGGAAAACATCAGTTATTCGTGTTTCCTTTTAGCTCTGGCTTCAAGTAGCTCAATTGATTACACGACACATCAATAATTCCTTTCACCGGTAAGACATGTTCTGTACTATATCCCATAGTTTACGCCTTTGTAATGGAAACAATCAAGGGTGATCAGACCATGAGACTGCACAAACGTTACCCAAATAAATTCGCAAAAGACATCCCATGGGGCCTTCTAGCTCGGAACCTCGTGATCCACCTCATCAGTGGTCAGGAACTCGGAGTAGTACTATTGTATCACGAATAGTGAAGCTGGTACATTTACTCACTCTTCGAGCACATCTTGTTTACCGGGAAGAGTTTATTTTTAAATCCAAAGTTATGAAATATTCCGCATCAATTCTATGTCAATATTTCACCACATATCTTCGTACCTTTCTGTAACCTTACTCTGTTGCTGCGTGAGATTGTCTGACCTTTTTTAACGATTATTAGCAGTATGTTGAGGTAGAAAACCCTATATTTAGTCACCGTACTTCTCCTAGTTACCAACTAGATCAATCATGTCATTTACTCCCCAAAGTCTGTAAAACTGTTGCCTTTAAAATTCTCAACCATTTTAGGCAGTATCAGAGGGTGCAACTCCCATCGTAACAGTCCTGAGTCTCTAACACGTTTGTGTACGGGCGGAATATAGTGGGTCATAATGTGAAAGCGCATGCAACTCATCTCTTGGCAACACTGATTCTTTTGAGGTAAATGTAGTTTACTATTGTATTTCGTGTGTTGCTTCCAGTAAGCTATTCGGCTTTGGCCAAAATGTCTCTTCATTACATGCACAAATTTGAAGATATCGTTCAACGGCAGCTAGATTGCATTTATTCTTTGAGGTCGCTGCGTTAGGACAATTCTCAGTTGCTCTTGACCTCGTGAGTCCAGTCTGATTGACGAACCTCCTGCCTTTTTTAAAATAATTTCTATGGTCTGCACTGCGATTCTACATAAAAGTTCTTATATAACACCGGACAAGTGTTTTCTTGGATAGATTAACAATACAAAATTCATTCCTCGTCACTCTTGTGCTATGCCCCGCATGAATTCCTTTGTCAATGGAATAATTTTAACAATATTTGTCCCATTTGGGAGAAACAGTCACAAAAGTATTTTTTGTTTTGTCTTTGTGATGAAGAATCTCCTGTGAAGGATTTCACCTGAATGCATCGACTTGATTTCTCACCTGGCAGATGTAGTAGGTTGTTTCACCTTAGCCTTCTTTGGGATCACTGATCTACGGCTCCCACTGAATCGTCATCACTTATCATTACCAGGTTTGGGATTAATTTTATTCCAATGGATGTGTTTACCTTTATTCAATTCATATCGCCCATGAATGATTGGCGGTAAAGCGCGCGAGATCTATCACAACTTGTACCTATTGTTTGGATCAGTACAGAGTTTACGCCAATATACACTCTCAACTAAACTGTGTACACAGATGTTATCAACATGGTTCTACAACAGGACCGGGAGGTGAATACTGTCGTTTTCTGTTTCAAATTCTACAACCATTAACCATGCACTGAGCCGGTTTCGGTCGCTGTATTTTGGCGACCAATTTGGATAGAAGAGCAGAATGATGATTGGAAAGTTGCAAAAAAGGAAGATAGGGAATTCGTATCTACTGGGGTTGCAGGAATAATGAGTAGATGAACAAGCACCACTGTTTAAGAAACCCAGTCATATCACTCAGTGTGTCTAACTACCGGTTACCTTGATCTCGGGATCCCCGTCCAGGGAACCTGACAGGAACTATGTGACCGATTCTTCTGGTTATGGTTTTTGTATCCTCATCGAAGGTTTTAGTTAGACGGCCCTTGAACGTTTCCACCAGATACCTCCCTCGGCAAACATCTCTCTCTGTGGCAACCTATCTGGTTACATGTGCACCACATGTCCCAACCAACTTAATCTATAGTGGTCGATCACTTACCCCAGTGGACAGTCGCGATTACCCGAAAATGTTTTCCTAACCTCAGCATTGCCTGTCCGGCTTCTCCACCAGACTCGTGCCATGCGACGTAGACAGCAGTGTTCGGTCACTCAAAATCTACTTTTGTGCAGCCCCCGTGATGGCCAATTATCTGCGTCGCATAGCAGAACTAGCCGAACCGCTGCACTTAACCCTTTACGATCAACCGGATGTCGTGACGGTGCCAGAGGTGCCTCAAGTTAGCAAATTCCATTCGAGCCTGCTGTATGTGAGTTGAAACTTCATCCATGATGCGTCCAACGGGTACAATCTAGCTGCCCAAATAACGAAACTTGCTCACCTCCTCTAAGAATTCTCCAGTCAGAGTGAGGCTGGATTCTGGATCAACGCAATATTGTAGCACCATTTTACCCTTTGAAGATGCGAACCGCATACCCAGAAAAAAGATACACTGACACTCAATCTATCCAGAAAAGCTGGCAGTTTATCTGGATCTTCAAAATGTCGCGTGCATACTCCAGATCACACAGTCTTCCACCTGGGAGTAAACCGATTCCACTAAACCCGCACTAGGTCATACCTGTTTCAGGAATCAAATCCATGGAAGAGCTTAATAGAAACGGAGACGGAGGGCAGACCTGGCGAACACCACTTTCTGTAGTGAATTCGGGTGAAGGAGGTGCCGTAATCTCGGACTCTGCTTCGGCCGTTATCATCCAGAGATCTCAAAATTGAAGTTAACTTCTCGGACACACCCTTCAGAGTGAGACAGCATCGAAGTTTAGAGTGGTCTACTGAGTTGAAAGCCGCTTTCAGATCGAGGAAGGTAGAAATGATGGGTCTGGGAAAAGAATATCCGTGTTCTAGAAGTTGGTGAATACTGAAGATATGGTTAATACAAACGTGATCAGGTCTAAAACCGATCTGGTTCTCATGCGTGCGCTTTTCACGTGCGGCAGACAATCGACAGTGTATGATACCGGCGAGAAGTTTAGAGGCAACATTGATTAAACTAACTCCTCTGTAGTTTTCACTAGAGAACCTGTCACTATTCTTGTAAATCGGCATAATCACCGATTTCTACCACTCAGTTGGAACCTGTTCCCTCTTTTACACTGAGCCCAGCAGTTTCGTTAACTCCAGAACCAACGCTGAACCACCATCCGTGAAGACCGATGGGGACATCCCGTCCGGGCCAGAAGCCCTATACCTTTCAGATGGAGGACTGATATCATGTGACAGTATTTGCCAAGTTGAAGCAGGTATAAGGGGTTTTCGTGTCAGCGGCGGTCATCTGAATTGTGCCTTGAAATGCTCTGCCTAACTTTCAAGGGGGTGTTTTCGAATATGAATCAGTGTCATCAGACTCCTTCATGACCTAATTTGCACCTACGTTCCTTCGACCCGTACTCCGAATTAAACGAAAAAGATCGCAACTATTATTGATTGCCGTAAGCTACTCTATCTATCTACATTTTCCTACCCACCACTTCTCACTATCTTGATGAGCTGACCTTTAAGGGAATTACACATCACAAGGAATGATTCTGCAAGCGACCAGCAAGGAATCCAAGATGGAGGAGATCCGTCACTTTTGCTTCAATCATTCGCTAGAATTCACTGTAGTTTCACTTGATATTTGGATCGCATCACTGACTGCCTTCAATCGTCTATTGAGTCCTACGGCTAACGGTGCGGCCGATCCAACACAGGAGAATGACCGTAGCACCCGGGTGGGAGCTTCTGGAGACCTGACACGTAAGGCTTTTGAACTTCGGTTCGGTATTTTGTTCACTGTTGCGTTGATTGTTTTTGTTCTCATGCACCCAGTGAGACAGGAGAAACACGATGGTAAAGCATTTTATTGGCTGGGTTTGCCCAGTTTGGGCGGGCAGTAGTTTTCTAGTGAAATGTGAAGACTTCTCTCACTGTCAGTAGTAAGCGCCAGGTACCCCGCTGCTATGTTCATCTAGTGGAGTGTTCTTGACCGGTAAACTGCTCTCCCTTCCCTGCGCTACTGTACGGAACTCAACACCATCTTTATTACCATCTACTGGGAAGAACCAATCTGTCACCTCTATGGAAGTCCTGAATGTACTGAAGTCTCTTAAATCTGACAAGGCACATGACCTTGATTCATTGTTTCCTTCCTACTGAAAGAGTATACCGAACAACTTGCTTCAACTATTTCCGAGTTGTTCAATTTATGTTATCTGGAAGCATCTCTGATTGTTGAACAGCTGCTCGGATAACCCCAATTCCCAAAAAGTATTTTCCAAATATCGACCGATTGCTTGCAGCTCAGCATTATTGAAAGTTTTCGAAAGAGTCCTTAACCGGCTGACCTTTTTATCTGTCACCCGTAACCCTATTCGGTATGCTTACAAACATTCGCTTTCCACTCTTGATGCTGTTGCTCACGTTGTTCACTCCGTTTCATCCTTATTGGATAAAGGGGCTGGCATCGTCCGTTTAACTTTACTTGATTATGCTAATTCTTTCGGATCACCTGACCGTGGCATTCTCATTCGACGTCTTTCAGATTGTGGGCTGGCATCTAATTTGCTGAATGTACTATTAATTACATCACTCATCGGACGCAATACACTTTTTGTAACGGTAAATCTTCCTCCCTGTTAGAAGTTAACTCTGGAGTTTTTCAGGGTGCAATTTTGTCTCCATTTCTTTTTTCATTGTATGTTAAGGACCTTCCCATCCCATCGCCTGCAAGTATGCTGATGACGTGGTGGTCGGCTGTCCCTCGACTGTTCCTGATTGTTTTTGTCAACTTCAAGTTTGTCTAAATGACATTATTAGTTGGTCGACTTCTCGATCTTTAATGCTGAATGTAGATAAATGTTTGGATGTTTCTTTTAGCCTTAAAACAGGCATGCATTATCATCATTATCATCATCATCATTTTGAGTAATCAGACTAAACTTTCTGTTAATGGTAATACCAACCCCGAAAGCTAACTCTGTGAAATATCTTGGAATTACTTTGTCACACTATCTTTCTTGGTTCAAACATGCTGAAAGTATTTATCTTAGGGTTCGTAGGTTATCTTTCTACGCTTTCAGGCTTAAAAAGCTCAGTGTTCCCTTAAACGTGACTCCATGCATTCTTCCACATTGGTTGTACTGTTCCCCGTATATTTTCTCGGTCTGTAGGAGAAAGACTTTATTCCTTTCTCCAGATCTCTTAAACTTCTTTCCTGTTGCAGCGGCACTTCAAAGACCGTTTTCGTTGACTTTATTGTGAGCAAACGTGCATTCGGTCACACATGGAATACACCGTTCAATTATGGAATCCAGCATTGAACCGCGAAAAGAAGGCTCTAAAATGTCCGCAAATGTTGGCCGAAAAATGGCAGAAGGTCTGCGTAACAAAACGAACTCCGAAGTGACTGTCAACTTTGGGGCTTTACCAATTTCAGCATCGTTGACTTCAAGGGGGGGGGACCCTAATCTTGACCTATCACTTTCTAACTTCATCTCAAAAATAATCATCTCAAGGGACACCTATTGAAATTGCGGACTCAGAACAGTCATCCAAGTTGACTGCATCACTCGTTTGTAGTGCGAGTGTGCGCTGTATGGAATTCACTTTGATCCCATTTTGTGTGTGCAATTGAATTATTCAAATCACAGCTCAGTAACGCATTGGAACAATGAACATTTCAACATCTGCGAATGATCATGCATACCATTATTATTTTCTTTTTGTAAAGTTGTCCAAAACGTTCGGAAAAAAACTATTATGGGGCATGCTAAACGTTGGCTTTGGTAAATCGCTCATAATAACCTTGAACATATATCGTAGACGATGTTTCGACATTAGTTGTCCTGTACACAATTTGAACGCAGATCGTCTGGTCACATATTGTTTTGGGGATAAACAGCTGTTCATTTTCATTTTTTGGTGATATCCGTGACACTGAATTGGTTGGTGAAATCAATGACGCAACAGATAAATGATGGCCAAATGATAACAAGGAATCCGGGATCATCTGTTGCAAAACACCTCATGACAACAAGACACACTGTTGACCCATATTCTTCTTTCAAACCACTATTACGCAATCGCAATGCTAAACTGCTGGCCATTAGTGAAGCACTGCTTATTCGATTGCGTCACCCGGCCTTATGCGCACAAAATTTTTCGATACAAACAGTCCACTTACCGTGGAGTTGACCTTTGACTTTTACATTTACAAATCTTTGTGTGTTTGCACACGTTCGTTCACCATAGTTCATTAATCCCAAGTGTTATATATGTGCCTGTTTGTTTTAAGTCAGCGATTGAGAAGATTAAACGAAATGTTAACATCTCGCGACATTTGTCTTCTTTCTGTTTTGATACTAGTCTATTACCCACAGTGAAGTACTCTTTTTCAACGCCGCTATTTATTTGTACAGTTCAATCAGACTGTCGGGAATAATGTACCAATAAAATTGGTCACGAAAAATATGCAAAATCAGAGCTTCGGTTTTTAGCATTCCCGTTCAGCACATTCTGATGCGTGTTGTTAGATGTGAGCAGCAACATTTCACAAACTCTCCTCACTGTTAACCTGGGATAAACATCTTTAAAGACCTATGCACATTTAGTAGAAAGAACCTAGGTAAAAGGACCCTCCTTCTCATCTTCATCACCACCATCAGTCAAGTCATGATGTAAGACATCATCGAAATAATCGATGTGGGCAGTTTCAAATGGATCTCTAACTTTTATCATTGTTTCTGTTCCTGTTTCTGAATGAAGCATCAGCATGGAATTGTGGAATTGACCATGACAGACAATTTCATGGTCATTAATCAACATGAAGTACAACTTGTTTTTCACATCAATTTTTGTTTTTCTTTTTGTCAGATGGGAAAGATACATACAAAATTGAAACCGACGGAGATCTACGGAATGCGTTGGAGCATTTCAGTAAAAAGAAAACTCCAGCAGAACGTTGCGTACGTCTGAATGCCGAACCAAAAGATGAACTGGATTTGTTTACTGCGCTTGAACTGTTCTCTTCTGTCATGGATGCGCCTTCGATAACACATGACAAAGGTGACCGGTCTGATGAGGAGGAAAATTCGACCAGAATTGAAATTGACGCTGACCGGGCATATATCCGTGGAACAATTCATACGAAAAAGGAGTTGTGTGACTTTGAGACGTTTGAACAAGAACGAGTTCGACGGGTGATGGCTCGACTTTGCATTGTGCATCAGGAATCAATTTCCGTTGAGCCACACGAGCTGAGCAAACCGCACAAAGATATTCGCAGTCTGATACGGGATCGTAGAGAGCATAAAAATAGCAAACTGAGCAAACAGAAATCGAGCGAAATCATTCCCACACCCACCGTGGACTCACCAGCGACCGCCTCTTGTGATGTGAATCCAACAGTTCCAGTCTTGCCTGAAACAAAAGACTGCGACAGTTTTGCCGAGACCCAGCCGTCAGAACCGGTAACTGCAATGGAGGACGTATCAATCTCTAAAGGTGGTAAACTGAGTCGAGACGACATAGATAACTTGTGCCGTAGGCTCTATATGATGGGATTCAAATTGGACGAGAAAACATTACGAAGAGCGATTAAAGCACGCCAAGGAAACGTGAATCAGATCATAGACGATTTGAGCTCGATGGCAACCTAACTGACTGGGTTCTGTGGTTTCATCGCGACCGTTTGTTCTGGAATAAAAGAGTTTGTTGATTTGTTTTCCGTCGATCCAAAGCATTAGGTCAGTTTGGCCAACGATTATTTTGACTCATCGCATTACTTCCTGGGGTCGTGTGTCAGCCTCATGTTGTTTTAATCTATGACCAGTTAAATTGTGTCATTAGTGTTCATTGGCTATCTTGTTGGAAGTGCACATGGGTACTGAACAATCAAAACTTACTTTTCACATAGTTCCCTGTTTTCTCAACTTTCTCACGGACTGCAAGGATTGAACTGTGGACATGTTCAGGTTAAGTTCATGCGAATTTATTGTGATAGATATCTACACGTTGATTTGTCTTCAGCAATATCCGTTATTTCTCCACCTCATCCTATAGGTCATAGAAACAGATTTACAGGTAATTTACGTCGGGTTAAATATTCGAGACGAAATGCATTTAATAAAATCAAGTTAGATACCAGTGATTCCCGCAGGACACGCAGGTTTTGTTAACTTTATTAACAATATACATTAATGAATTTTATGCACTGGGTTTTCTCAATATACCCTATTTTGGAACAGAGAGAGAGAGAGAACGAGAAGGATACAGGTTTGCTTAATGTGTCCGATCGTCATAT
The DNA here is from genome assembly GCA_900618425.1 of Echinostoma caproni. NCBI lineage: Eukaryota > Metazoa > Platyhelminthes > Trematoda > Plagiorchiida > Echinostomatidae > Echinostoma > Echinostoma caproni. The sequence continues at coordinate 16,398 of UZAN01052843.1, forward strand.
ATGATGGTTAAATTAAACGAATTCAAAGACCAATATAAACAATAGTGAATAAAGCGATCCGATCGCGGCTCACGAAACACCTCGAAACCTGTCTGTCGGCTGGTAAGAAGAATTAAATGAAGCAAGGTTCCATAATGATTTACTGTTTTCGTACCTCTCGTTTTTTCTTATATAAAACAATCACAATTCTTTTTCAATATTGTCCGTACTTAAGAAGTTCTTCTTCAACTCTTTCTGACTTGCATCGAAGATTAAACGTGAAATTTGCGATGTTCTTCGTGCAGTGAATCACCTCGAGGATTCTAAAAGTGAAAAAGTTACATAAACTGCTGTATAAAATTTTAGTCAGTTGTATATACTTCTAAGTAGTATGAAAATCAATTGGGATGTTTGTGACAAAGTAAACAGGATAGATGAAACCTACATTGTTTCCCATTATTTATTATCTGTTCATGTTTGTTCAAGGGAAAATAGAAATATAAAATATCACCTAATCTTTGGGTTTTGAAGAAATTTCAATCTTTTATGAAGCCCGGTGGTTACGCCACCAAATTATCATCCGGCGGGGATGTGTGTTCGAATCCCACCACCATCGCCCAACTTTCCCCATTCTCTGTGTAGTGAATGGCAGCGCTTTGATTGGCCACTTCCTCCTTAGTCGAAGGCACCTTCATGGTCAGTGCTATTCGATGACAATCAAAAATAATTCATACATCCAGTTCCCTTGACAAATTTCATCACGGCGAGGAAGAACAACATTTCAGCAG
>UZAN01052845.1:5194-17163 GCA_900618425.1 Echinostoma caproni
CTCCGAGAGGCTGGCTTCCTACACAATGTCATGCAGTCTTCACATGCCCACTGGATACACTTATTGTCCGCAAATAATTGGAAGGTCTTCTTAGTCAGCCTGCCACACTTCTGGTGAAACCAAGTAAAGCAACCATCGCTTCTAATACCCTCATCCACTTCAGTAAAGCAACCTTTCTTGCCACAGGGGTAGGTTCTAGCACCCAAAGGTGACGACAGGGCAAATGTTCTCCGGCCCATGCCAGTAATCGGTGTCAGCATTAGGAAATCAAGATATGTGAATAGGGATAGAGACAAAATAAAGACTATCAGTGGAAGGAATCAAATGCCTGACCTAGATTCCTACCGAAAGGACCAGCCCACGAAAGGTAAGTACAACAGACATTGACAGACTCCCCTGACGCTTCTTTGAATTGTCACTTCGGACAATCGCGCGGTTTTGGTCTAAAGTTCTTTTTTATCCTGATCTGATGCGATATTTTCCCTATTGACGCTTGTTGTCCTTCCTCGCTGCAAAATTGGAACTTCGCCGTCAATGTCAAGGATTTTGTTATTGTTGTCGGTAGGTTTATTGCTCGGTGACAAACGGAAGTCCTTGGGGTAGTTGTCCGTTACTCGGTATCCGGTTGTGTCTGAAACAAGAGACAGACTGTGCTTTTCTTTTTTATGAGCTCGTACGTAAGCACTGGTCAAGACCATACAAATGTGGTTCAGTTCAGTTCAGCTCAGCAGGCACAGGACAAAATGTGGTTTCCAGCCAATCAATCGTCCAGATTCTCGTGTTTTTGGCGGGTATTTGTAGCTTCCAACACCGATTCTAGCGATTGACCGTTGGTCCAATGTTCAATGTCCAGTTTAAAGACGTAGAAGGCTCGTTGACCTGTAGTTTTGGCTGTTTCTTGATCTAAAAGATAAAGTCTGATGTTCGAAAATTTCTGTTTTGGATTCTTTTATTCTTGTAATATGACAGTGTAAACCGAAAAGAGGTCTGTTACTTCCTCACAATGTTCTAGGTTAGTTACCTGTAGTCAGTTAGCTGAACTGAATTGCATGCGAGGTGTGCTGCGTGGACAGTCCAGAGGTCCACCTGAAATTACTTTGAGGGTACTCAAAGTTGCTGTCCACTGCCGAAGTGATGCCCTCGGCGAATTTATCTAATCTGCTTGAAATACGCTGTCGTAGGTGCAGCGACCACTTCCTCGGTTAATGAGTTCCAAGCGGATGTGGTTGGGATGGAGAAATGTAACCGTCAGCTATTAGTACTACTCCGCTGGTGCAAGATAATCTTAGAGTGTCCTCGCAGTTGTCGGTGCGCTGATAGTGCTATTAGTTCGCTGTTTGGGCGACTCTGTGTTGATACTATTTTGTGTATCACTAATAAGTCCCGTCTCAACCTCCTGTAGAAAAGGGTAAGGAGGTTGAGTCGATAAGTCCATCTCCGTGGCTCAGTTGCGATAGTCCGATGATTCGCTTGATGGCCCTTCTCCGAAACGCTTCCAGTGCTTTAATGACTCATACTCACGTTGGGGGGCACGCTTCAATGTCATATTCAAGTGGGGATCTTGCGTAGATCCTGTATTACATTCCGAATTACTCAGGCTCAAGTCTTCTATGGTTCATGTTTATTAGGCTCTGCATTAGGCTGCTGGTTTGACTAGCTTAGCTCAGTTTTGTGAGAAATTTGAACGATCCGACAGAAGCGACCATAGATCTGTCTCCTGTTTAACTACTATAAGTGACACCGAGTTAAGGTAGTATCTGCTGTCGGCTTCTCCCCTGAAGTGTACTACATGGCATTTTGACTGGTGTAAACGGAGACCATTTTCGATTCCTCATCGTCCGATCGCGTATAGGTTACGTTGGAGGATTACTGTGTCTTCCTCTTTCTTGATGTCATCCGCGTACAGGAGACACTAAGTTGTTAGTAGTCCCGCCAAGTCGTTGATAAACAGTATGAAGAGCTAGGGGCCTGGTATAGATCCTTGTACTACTCCACTAAAGACTAAATGGTGGCTTGAAAGCTCCCTATTGACCGTCACCTGATAGCTACGGTCACTTAAGTAGTCTCTCAGCCAGCTTAGCAACCTTCTTGTTATGCCACACAGGATGAGTTGGTCGCATAATGTTTGATGCGGCACCTTGTTGAAAGCCTTGGAGAAGCCTAGGAATTTAAAATCCACGCTATATCCCATGTCTGCTTCTTTGGTCCAATCGTCTGTCACCGCCAGGAGGTTTGCTAAGCACGACCGGCGTTTGCGGAATCCGTGCTGCTGTGCGTTGAGGAAATTCGAGACTCTAAGAAATTCTCTTATTCCATAGTCTATTATACCTTCCATTACTGTTGAAAGTACGGAAAGAAGGGCTATCGAACGGCAGTTTTCGGGGTTTTTGCGGAATCCCGATTTGTATATCGGAGTTACAATGCTAGCTTTCCAATCACATGGGAGTTTTTCTGACGTTTCGTGGTGTGACCTAATCCCTTGGCTGTCTAGTTGTTCTTCACCCAGACGGATAGAATTGGTAATCGGAGTAGCTAGAGGCTGAGCGGACGTTTTTTCTGGCCTGCCTACAGAGCGAACATACATATTGCAGTGCATCTGTAGGATGAGCAACAAAAGGTTGTATATATCAATAGTCGCTGTTTTGTCGCAGTGTCTGTGACACCATTGGTCATGTAGCAGCTCAGAGCTTTGCTTTTGCTCGAGACTGCTTTTCTACATCTGATACAGTTCGAAGTCGCTAGACTTGTCTTACTTAGCATACGAGGCGTGATATTCTGTTTTTTTCATATCTATTTTCGACGGTATTTGAATCATTTATATAAAACCATTTAACTCTATCGGAAATTATTACCAATGATAGATGCAACAAATGTTAGACAAAACTCATACACAGTCTGAAAAAGCATTATAACGATAGCGCGTGGTATGTGTTATGGGAGTGACTCCCAGTTTTCGTCCTTCGTTTAACCTCGTAGCCCGCTACGTCATTTTTATGCAGCGAGCCTCCGTGTAACGTCCGAATTTCTTCAGATTATTCCCTTTTAATTTAGTTGATCTTCCTTGCTCCGAATTTCAAAAGGCGCGCTGCAGGGTGAATCAGTTCAGGTCAGGTTGCCCAGGACTGATAATGGCCACGACTAATGGAGTATCTAGATTTCTTCCGGTAGTATGTTCACAAATTGTGCAGCCACCACTGCGAAATGTTTTTGGTAAGGTATCCTTGCTGAAAATGAAAGGAAAAAGCTCGTTTACTTTCGTCTCATCGGCGATCAAGGGACATGGTTCATGAAGGCGTTTCATAGTACAATAAAGATCCTACTCTGGAAAGAGCTCCAGCCATCGCTTATCCAGAGCAAGCTTAAATGCTGTCGCGCTTCCCAAATCTACTAATTGCTTTGGTAACCGTTTCCAACAGTTCCCGACTCTGTTACTGAAAAAGCTGCATCTAACAACCAGGTTGTACCGCTGCCTATGCAGTTTGTACCTGTTCCCTTTGGTTACATGATGGATATCCTCCTGGAACATGCTCTCTTTCCTTACTCCTGAGAGCCCCTTCTTATTCTTAAAGGTCTCCAGCAAGTCTCCCCTCAGTCTTCTGCTTCCGAGCGAGAAGAGTCCCAATGTAGGCACTGGCTTATCGATACCTCGAGGTAATACGGGTATGTCACAAAAGAAACCTTTGTAGGAAAAAAGAACGAGAAGATTCACGAAACGGAGGACGGTTGTATTGTTACGACCTGCAGAGCAAGAGAGATACGGAAGCGTGAGAAAGCGACCGGAAAGTAAAAGCAAACACGTGTTTACCAAAGAGGTGGCCATGGTGTGGTAAAACAATGAGACGCAAAGGAGGAAGGGTACATGTAGAATGGGAGTTGGTTGATCACTACTGAGCTCCCCTTAGAAGGCTATTGAGAGCCTTCAATGAGCGTGGTTTGCTAGTCCGAAAAATTGGATCCCTTGGTGGGTTGTCACGGGAACATTGGGAATCAACTGTCAAAATAGTTCCAGTTGATGTGACAGGGGTTGAAATTTACAAACGAAATGTAGGGAAGTGAAAATATCATGGAAAAACACCTGTAGGCCCGGCATCGTTTCGCTATGTGCCCCGTTTTGGTTTATCTTCAGGGATAATAGGAAATTCATCGCAACCAGGAACGAACCAGTAAAACTTTGACGGGGCTGTGCGAAAAAGCTCTTTGACACCCATATTGTGCTGTAGCGGTGGGAAGGGTGTAATATCAATCCTTAGCGGTTAGCCTGTATGAGTGTTTTCTTAGCTCCTTATTACTCAGTAGGCCGCTTCCCCAACACTCATCTAAGGCGGTCTTGAATGCCACTACAGTGCTGCATCTGACCACGTGTTTTGGCAGCCTTTTCCACAGTGGGATCACCCTTTTGGTAAAACCCTTGCCCAGAGTCGCAGCCTACTGTGATTGCGCTGGAGTCTTAAGCTATTTCCTTTGGTGTCAATTTCCGGGATCGCAGAGAACAGTTCCTCACTTTTGATGCTCAACAAACCGTTCATTATTTTGAGTGCTTCAATTAAGTCAATCCTCATGCGTCTGCGACGAAGAAAAAACAAGTTTAAATGCTTGAGCTTGTCTTCGTAATCTCTGTGGTTCTGACCAGATACCATTTGGGTGGCTTGCCGTTGAACTCTTTCCAGGCAATCCAGGTCTGTTTGTAGGTATGGTGCCCATGCCTGGACACAATACTCCAGATGTGACCGGACGATAGCCTTATACAGTGGGACAAGAACCCGCGGGTCCCTGTAGGACATCATGGCCCTTATCCTAAAGAGTTCGCCCTAGCTTTATTGGCTGACTCTATGCAGGGCTTCGCAAAGGCTCTTACCACCACACGCTTCGCAGTGTTCCAATAGTGTCCACCGTCACAAAACCGTTCTAGATAACCAGGACGCGTAAATAAACTATGCAATCATTCCTACAGCAGTCCGGACAGGACAGGACAGTTCACAGGACTTGCGGCTTGAGTCAGCATGATGGTCCAGGTTCTTGCGTCTACGGGCCATGTGTGTCTCATAACGCTTCGACAGAGTTAATCGGTATTTGCTGGTGTAGGGGTACGGCCGCGGAGCAGGGACGCCAATCCGGTTTGCTGTTGGTGAAAGCAGCACCAGGTGATTAGTCACAGGCTAACCAGGAGGNCCCCCCGGAAAACAGTAGAAGACCCGCAGGCATGCTAAAATAGATAAAGATAAGAAAAGAAAAGTAAGCTATTACGGGGAGGGGGGGGGTGTGGGGATCTGCAAATACATAGGTGAAGTCAAAGGTATTTGAAGTAAATGGGATGATGTAGTTTATAATAAAGATAGAAGGGGGCGATGTTTGGGAAAGCTAAATATATATCTACAACCAAGGACTGCTGCTTCTTTCCTTATGCTTATTCTGGGAGGATTACTTCCCACACCTCATCGAGTCTTGTTTTAAACAATGTCAGAGTAGACGCCGAAACAACCACACCAGGAAGTCTATCCCAGGCGTTGACCACTATGAGAGAAGTAGTTTACCCTTTCCTTCTTTAATGCACCAGCTTCAGCTGGTGTCCTCTCAGGGCTGGGTTTTCACTGAGGGAGAAGAGTTGTCTGCTAGGCTGTGAGAGTTCCTTCAGTATCTTGAAAACCTCTATTAAGTCACCTGTCATTTGTCTATGAGATGGAGAGAACCAGTTTAGCTCTCCCAGGTGCCTCAGGTACAACATCATCCTCGGCGCAGGAAAAAGCCTAATGAATCGTCTCTGGACGTGCTTTAGAGCCTTTTGGTGGCGTACGAGGTTCGGCGCCCATGTCTGTACGCAGTACTCGAGGTGTGAACGCACCAGGGTTTTATAGAGGGGCAGTAACACTGCAGGTTCCCTCGGTGCAACTGTTCTTCTCAGCAAGAATAGCCCCTTAGAAGCATTTGCTGAGGCTAGCTGACACTGTCTTGTGGGTTGGAAGGAACCATGCATGACGATACCTAGGTCCCTGACCTCATCAGTGATTTCCACTGGTGTGGGTCCCGTGCCATTGATCAACCTCGCCTCTTCGATGAATCCCCCTAAGAGAAGCTGTTTACACTTGCTAGTTTTTAGTGGCAACAGCCACTTCTCTGTTCACTTCTGGACCTCGTCCAGGTTATCCTGAATGGCGTTGGTGGAGGGGTTACCGACAGCTTTTACGTCATAGGCAAACAGAAAGGAGGGTTGTTCTATCCTCTTGGTCAGGTCATCTATTTAAATGAGGAATAGTAGAGGTCGCAGCACAGACCTTTGGGGCACACCAATACAAGTTACTCCCCTAGTGGACATTTCCCCTTTTACCCTGACAAAGAAGGACCGGCCAAGTAAGTAATCCGTAATCCATCTGACAACCTGTTCACCATGGCGGAATATCTTTGATTTTTCGATTAGAAGTCGGTGGTTGACTGAGTCGAATGCCTTTTGGAGGTCCAAGTAACAGACTTTCACACGCTCCCCTTGATCAAACATTTGGGTGATCTCACCCATGAGGTCCAGCAAGTTTGACAGGCGGGAATTCTTCTGCACAAAACCGTGCTGGTTGGAATATATGAAACCCTGGCTTAGAACGGGTTTTGCTATACGATCCCTGAAGATTCTTTCCATAATCTTCAGCGAAATAGGCAACAGACTGACCGGCCAATAATTTCCTACTGAGCCCCTGAACCCTCCATTGTGGATATGCACTACCTCTGCAGTCTTCTAGTCTGCTGGTAGTTGGCCGTGACATAGGGATAGGTTAAACAGACGGGCCAATGGGTGGGCAGGGACTGTTGCCAGAGGTTTCAGTATGGCTGGGTGGATACCATCTGATACCGTCTATATTTAGACGCCTCAGGTGGTCCTCAATCTCCTGGGGGAGAATTTCGCAATCTGGCATATTTGGGATGGGCCTCGAAGTTTGTTGTCTCCCGGGTGCCCCGTTGCCCCTAAAGTGGAGTGATTTAAAGAAGCGTTTGAAGAGTTCCGCTTTCTCCGAGCTGGATAGGACTGGGTGGCATATATTTTTCTCAAGAGCGCCTATCGCCGTACGCAGCTTGGAGTTAGCTTGTACGTAGTTGGAAAATTCCTCAGGGTATTCTTTAATCCTCCGCGCCAGTCCCGTTTCGAAGGCCCTACGGCAAACCGTTTGGGCACTGATCGCTCTGTCTCTCTCCCTGAAGTACTGGAGATACCATCGGTGAGTACGGGTCGCTTGAGGTCCACCGGTTTACGCACCTACCTATTGACTAGCATAGGATAGATCAAGCACCGCAGGTGCAGAGCTTCAGCACATGTTGAACATGGGCATCATACGCCCCTCCGAAAATCCATGGGTGTTCTCTCTAAACATGGTCCCCAAAAGGTCGTCCAACGACTGGCACCCATATGGACACTATCGCGCACTCAACTGCGAAACAACCCCGGATAGGTACCCGATCCTCCACATCACACGTCAGACCTAGCCGAGAAAACCCTTTTCAGCCGCATCGACCTGGTTTGCGCATACAATCAATTACTGGTAACAGAAGCCAACATCCCCAAAACAGCCGTAGTCACACCGTTCATTAGAATTCCTCCGAATACCATTCGGTTTAAGCAACGTCACACAGTCCTTCATCAACGACGTTTGTAGAGATTTAGACTCTGTTTTGTTCACTTATACGCTATCACAGTGGCTAGCTTATCGCGGGAGGTACATCTGGGACACCTCCGAGCCTTTTTTGATCGTTTGGCACAGCACGGTGTCACGGTCAACGCTCAAAAATGTGTCTTTGATGCCTCCTACATTGACTTCCTCGGTCACCGCATCACAGTCACTGGTATCGAGTTACTAAGTGGCGAAATTCACGCGGTAATAGACTAAGCCGGAGTCCACCACGTTTAAGCAGCCCCGACGTTTACACGGTTTGTTCTCGTTTGATCGGTATTCTCCACTTCCGCCATCGCCTCGAAAAACGAAACTTCACGGTCTTCGCCAACCACCGTCTTAACACTCAGGTCTTTCATGCATCCATCACCTAAGTAACCTCTACCAAGAAACCTTTGACTTACAGGACGCAGCCACAGCGCAAACCAGTGACACTTTTGTTGAGTGACTACGCAATCAATCCACGCTCCATATCGAACATCTATCACTTCCGTCCTCAGACACACAAAGTCTATTGCGACATCCCCTTAGGTCACTCTAGGCCAGTGATCCTATGAAAATGACGCTAAAAGGTTTCTAAGACACTGCATAATTTGTCACACCCAGGCCTCCGCGCCTCAGAATAACTTATCACTGATCGTTTTTTAATAATAATAACGGTATATTTCACGGAGCCCGTGAAGCATGCTAGTGCGCATGATCAAATGAACAACAATGTAAAAAAATGACGGTATTGACAAAAAGTAATTCTACAGGAAGGGTAAAAACGTAATTTTCAAACGGGTGGAGGACATCGCGGTGGAGAAGAAACACAAAGCGGACAAGGTCATATGATGGAGCACTGGGTGTGATCTGTTATGCATATCACATCAATATATGAAGAACATTATTAATAATAATATTAATAATAATAATAATAGGTGTATATTTCACGAAGCTCGTGAGACATGCACGAGGCATGATCAAATGTTCAGAGCGAGTATACGTACAATAACAGTGTAAGTACATAGGTAGACAGTAATAAAAACAAAAATGGTGGGGATTAGAACAAAAACACAGAGTGAATGGAACACAAGACGGATAAAATCATAGACGAATTTATGAAGGATGGAGGATGCATCGAAAAATACATGTCACTAGAACTGCAAGTAATAGTAAAGCTGGTCTCGAAAGGATTGGCCGTACGGCAAAAGTGTGGAAAATACGAAGAGGAGGTCTGTAATACAAATGCTGCCTGATGGTAGAGGCATGAGGACAGGAATAGAAATTGAGGAGCACAGTGGAATAAAACGTCGTTAAGGGAACATGTTTCACTCTATGCTGCAATACAACTCGCTTTTGGAGACAAGTTCATTGGGTTCGGGGCTTTAATCAATCAAGGAGTGGTTTGGTTTATTTAGATTAATTAGTTAGATTAGATTAATTAGAATAATTAATTGAGGAAGATAGAGAACTGGAGTTAAAAATATCCGCTCGAAAGATAATGCGCGAAAATGAGTTCGAAGAATAGAAGGAGAGTAGTGAACGTAAATGCTTTAGGATTTCAGAGAAAGAGCTGCGGTCGAGCCAAGGAAGTGCAACGGAATACAATAGAACGATAAATGAATTATAAATAAAGTGTTTCAAAGATTGGACCAATAGACTGACTTCCGTAAACAACGAAATATGGGCTTCAGGGCTTCACCGTTATCGGATTATCTTGTTTATATTATTTGTTACTTAGGCATTGGTCGCTTTGATGTGGGAATGACTACACGCTAGACATCCAACCTTAATACACCTTGTAGGTGAGGCAGGTGGTGTGATCCTCAACCTGATCCGGAATGCGGACGCATGTAGTCTAAGCGGTGGATACAACTGCGCCCAACAACCGTTGCCGGAGCCAGCTTGTCCATTGTGGGTGTAGACCCAAGCCTTCGGCAGGCCCAAGCCAACCGAATCTGAAACAAAAGGTGAAACTCGGCAGTCTTAGGTAATACCCAACTGAGAAGAGAAGAGGGCGAAAACGGCATGTTGGAAATAAATATGCCAAGAGGTTTAATGCCCGAAAGTATATATATATCAATATATATATGAAAAGGAAAAATGGACTGGAATGGATCAGTAGGACTGACATGACAGAACGGAACTGTGAAGAATTATGGGTGACAAAACTAGTGAAGGATTTCAACTAAAAGGTTTGTGTTCCACTGACCTAGCTTTGAAGCTCGACTAATGTACTGATTGGAAACGAGTTAAAAATTGAACATTGATGCCGAATAAGAATGCACCACGGATATGAGAAGGATGGCAAGGAAATGAGATGATAGCATTAAGCCGAAATATTATATATTATTTATATATGTATTTATATAATATATGTTATATATTAAAAACTCTGGGTGGTAAATCGAGTACAAATAGTAACGACGCCCAGAGGATTTCGATTTACGATTAGTGGGTCACAATACGTGTATAAATATGTACCAAAATTTATTATGTTTCACAGATTCAGCTTTGAAGCTTTCGTGTGATACAATATCAAAAAGGATATCCGCCAATGGGTACGCCAGTGTTTATCCTGCCAACGTAACGAAGTTGTTCGCTACACAAATAGCCCACTAGGTTCGTTCCCCGTCGTCGACGAGCGTGTCCACCACGTCTACGCGGACTTAGTGGGACCCCTGTCACCATCGAAAGGGTGTATCTATATACCACCTGTATAGATCGTTTCACTCGGTGGCCGGTAGCTGATTCTTTGTCTTCCGCATCCAGCGAAGCAGCGGCACAAGCCTTCATGAAGTGTTGGATAGCCAACTTCGGTTGTCCTGCAGTAGTTANNCCGATCGTGGTTTTCACTGCTAGGGTTTTTTGCACAACTGCTTAAGCACCCAAGCATTTTCAATTAGATACACAAAATATCGTAAATGTGCCTTGCGTTGAAAACGAAACACAAAGCGAACAAGGTCATCAAATGGAGTATTGGGGGTTATCTGATATGTAATGCACAAATAACCAAATCACCTAAGCAATCACCGCGTCCAGACGACCGCTCACCACCCGACAGCCAACGGGATAGTCGAGCGTTTTCATCGACAACTGACAAACTGGCAGCACAGGCGAACCCAGACTGGTTGGAGTTTCTACCCTCAGTCCTGTTAGGTTGCAGATCAACCTTCAAAGCTGATCTTCAGTCCACACCGGCAGAGTTGACTTTCAGTCACACATTGCGTCCTCCTGGAGAGATTGTGGCACCCAACCCACCAAATAACTTCGACTACGGTGACTAGACAGTCCGTTTAGTACATCGTATGCGACATTTGCATACCAAAACATTTCACCAGAAAACACCCACAGCCTAACTTCCTCCTCGATTAGCCGTTTTCCCCAGGGCAGAGGTTCGCGTACCATTGCTACTTTAATACAGCGACCCGCATAAGGTACTTCCATGCTTAGAGAAAGCCTACGTAATAGAGCGCAACGGTTAACGTGAGATCGTCAATATTGATCTACTCAAACCTGTGCACTTGTAGAAAACCTTCCCTTCCACTAATCGACCCCCGCTTGTGCACCCGCCGCAACTCCCGTCCCAGCAAGTCCTGTTCCCTTCACTCGCGACATCCTTGGAGCAGGCACCTGATCCCAACCCACCCCATCGGATCATTAGCCGCGGGAGATTCCTGAAGTTACCTGTATGTTTTGCCTTGTAGCACGTTTTTACACTTAGCAGCGTGCAGAATCATTTAGTCTGCGTTATTTTTTTCTTTAACCTGTGTATCTCGAATCGCATGCAAACTTCCCCACACTACCAAAGGTTCCAAAAATAATTTTGTCATTTTGTTAGTTTTCTGCACCACCATGATACACGTTTCTTCTGTATGCATATATACTCAATGAAAAAAGAAAACAAAAAAATTAAAATACATGTCTGCTGTTATAGTGCTTCTCTTCGCCTCACCGATCAACTCCAACAAGGGCTGCTTCAACCTTCTTTATTCCGTTTTTTCCGGGCTCGGCACTCAAACCTCTGGAGGAAATCTTCGGCCAAGAAAAGCAGAGACCCCAAAACCCGTGAAGCAAACTTCGACCAGGGTAATGCAAGAAGAAAGCAGATTGGCAAGTTCCCCACCCTTCCCACCGCTACAGCACAATATGGGTGTCAAAGAGCTTTTTCGCACAGCCCCGTCAAAGTTTTACTGGTTCGTTCCTGGTTGCGATGAATTTCCTATTATCCCTGAAGATAAACCAAAACGGGGCACATAGCGAAACGATGCCGGGCCCACAGGTGTTTTTCCATGATATTTTCACTTCCCTACATTTCGTTTGTAAATTTCAACCCCT
>UZAN01052848.1:1333-17162 GCA_900618425.1 Echinostoma caproni
TTGATTGTGCGATTCATGTATATTTTCAGTCAAGTATTTCCATACTTAGTTATCGAAATGTCTAATTTACACATGAACCGAATTTCCACACTGGTTATTGTCACTGCACAAACACACTGTTAAATCTCCCAACATTAGCTCATCGTAACTGTTCACTAAACGGTAATCTTCGTCATTCAGATTTTATCGATCTGATTGATGGTTATTAGTCTGTTCGAGNCCCGCCGTTGTCTGAATCTCTCCGTATCATCATGAGAATAGCGAAAGAATGGATTTTGATTTTGATCTTTCTATCAAATAGCAGCCTGTTGATTTGCCGCTTTCTTCTTCTTGAAAATCGCATTCACAGTTGGGTTTTGTACAAAAAAACTGAAATTAAAAAGAAGAACTTTACCTGGCAGCACGTTGTGTGGTTCGCCACTCCAAGTCCCTGGGCTTAGGTTTCCACTTTGCATCACTGACTACGATGTCCACTCCACCGGATGTTCATACAAATATGTAATTAGAAAACAATGTTGGTTCATTATTCAGTTTCGGTCCCTCAGTTGCTGCTCCTGCTTTGATACTCGTTATTTTTCGATTCAAGTCCAATCAAGAAACGCTGTATGCTGAAACTTCAGCAATTTACGATTTTGACAGTGAATCTATGAAATCAATTACGAAAAGACTAAAAATTTCTATACCTCAGTAAGTGAGGAAAACATTAGTCCAAAGGCTTTTCCCTGAGGTGAGAATAGTCTTGCGATTAACCAATAACCGAGCAAGGTGTGGGATTACACTATTTCTAAATATGCAGGTACGTGCAAAAAGAAGTTGATATTTATATATTCGGGGATTCGAAAAAAATCTATCGGAAGAATCCTGATCGGTTTCTGTAACCAAGTACCTGGTTTTATAATTCGGTTTCAATAATCGGTAAAATCATCACCTCGGTTGCAAACAGTGCTCATGTCATTTGATTTACTATAAAGAATAAAGGCTTATTTCCCACTTGGCAGCTTTCTTGTAAAGTTTGAAAACTGTCCCTTTTACATGTAGTTTCATTTGAACTCAATCTTTTTATGATTTATTTCTCTCCCTCACCCGTTTCAGCGTGCTGCTGCCGCTGCAATGGCTGCTGCGATGGCCGCTGCGGCTGCTGCCTCCCAAAGTGGTTCACCTGGCTCATTCGGTGCTCCGGGCTGTCTTTCGCCGAATCTGGCATCCAATGCTTCCACCGGACTACCCGGGAGCGCCGGTCCAATGGATCCGCATAGTCTTATGGCCACTATGGCTAGTTTTGCCGCCGCACAAGCGGCAGCGGCGGCCGCGGCTGCTGCAGCCACAGCCGGTATGAACACTTCCGATTTGTCCGGTCTTGCCACCGGATCCACTACTGGGGCTCTTGGCTCACCTGGTTCCTCTGCCGCGGGTCTGGTCAATTTGAGTGGATCCGCTCTGATGGGTGGACCGGGATCGTTACCATTTCCTCTGCCCACTGCCCCTGCATCTCTACCCGGACTTACTTCACCGTTTCCCAACCCACCTCTCCCACCACCGAAGAGCTCGACTCCGGTATCCGGTCGACGTGCCAGTTCCCATTCACCCGGGTTGAATGATCTAACCGTGTCACATGGATCGTCCGGTCCACCGGATGAGAAACGACGCAAAACCGATCGGGTAGGTTTTTTGATTGTTCACGTTTATCCTTCATTCACGGAGTTTGGGGCGATTCTCCTACCCTGAACTACTGATCATACTGTTCATACGATTAAAGTTCTCATTTGTACTGTAAGTAGTGTGACCGGCTTTTGGAGGAGTGCTATCCGTTATCTATCTATCTTATTCCTATACCGAATGCCTGTTCATGTATTGATACCTCAGTTAGACGGGAAACTACACCCACTGTTGATTAACTGGTAGATAAGTTCGGTGTTTCTCGCTGGTACTAAAGTAAACAGGCGGAGGTGGTCAAGTGGTATTCGGTCACCATCTAGTGACCTGGGTGTCCCCGGTTCAAACCGCTCCAGCACCGCCGCCTGTCTTCCCTATATCTGTATTTTCCCCAGGCAGCCTTTGTATGGCCGCAGCCCCCTTCCTGAAAGTTGACTGTACATTTGAATATTCAATAAATAGAAGAAGGAAGTAAAAAGACATTTACATTTATTTATAGGTGGCCTTACATTTGGATTTGTTAGTCACCGATTGAATATTGCGAACTGTTCGCATAGCCTGTGTCATGTGAATGAGTGAGTGAGTGGAACATGTGCGTCCGTCCAAATCGGAATCCCTGACCGTGTTAGTCACACACACAAATAGACATACAAGTGCCGTGCGTATTTTGTCGATTCCGTGATAGCTTGGTGACAGTTTTGACCGAGCCAGTGCTCGGGCGTCGTGCACGCACACCCTGTTTCCGTCCGTCTATTGCGTCGATAATTGTGGCGGCGGCGGTAGTGGTGGTGACACTGATCTTACTGGCTCTATAAGTAGTAGTGGTGGTAGTACTAGTAGTAGTGTTGCGTACAACGTCAACGAAACACCGTGTGGTCGACACTCGTTTTGATGTAGGTGTCGTGGCCGAAACAAGGTACCGTATGCAGTTGCTTGGTGGTATGCTGTGCATTTTCCTGCTACAATCCACCCTCGTCACGACTACTGCCACAATCACCACCCTTATCCTTCTGTGTGGTGGTGGTGGTGGTCACCTCATCTCCGTCTTCATTGCCTCCACCCTACCACGCGGTCATCGTGAAATACCAGGTCGACTTGGTGGTTGCGCTGTCTAACCCGAACCGACAATGTGACTTGTTTGTATGCCTGCCTAACTGATTGCTTCTCATCCGGTGTTTGTACGTCAGTGCTTGCGTGTGTGTTGATGCGCATATGCACTGCTTGACCGATCGACAAGTCGTCCAACTATCTGGTGAAACTGTTCTATGCCGGTTATTGGTCATCTGGGTTGGTGGATGTTCAACAGGATGTAAGTTCATACATGTGTGTGTGTGGCGGCACTGGTATAGTAGTAGTGATGATGGTGGTGGTGGTGGTGGTGGCCTCAGTAACGAATCGGCAACTGTTGCTATCACTAACTCTGACTATTCGGGAAGACAACTGGTAAGAGAGAAATAGATAACACAGCCATCGCGCATGAGATGACCGACAGTAATGATCATGGTTTCCATCTCTTCAGTTGTTATTGTTGTTACTGTAAAATTCTTGAAGTTAGATGGCAGCACCGAAGTGTATCTAGGATTGTGCGCCTGAGGAAATCCATTGATACTTGGATTACTCGGCATTTACTCATTGCAACCTTAAACTTGCGACTATACAAGCTTTGTCCGATCCCATACGTCATCATGCAAGCATCCTACCCATCTACATTCATTGTACAATCATCTCCCCTCCCCCGCCCTTCATCATATTTCTCTCTGTTTGGCATAAGCAACTTTTTTGACGCGTGTACGCAGTATTCTGGCACGAGACCACGCGAAGCGCATGTTTTTATTCCCCTCCCGCTCTATACGTGCGTCTTTATTTAGACAAACATTCACTTCCCTTCCCTTTAGCTCAGTGTCAGTGAGGAGAAGAACAATGCAGTCGTCATGTCGGATGATGGCGCTCTGGTATGTCAGTCATTTTGGGATATATTATTGAACTGTGAACATTAGTCCATTATATATATATATATATATTATCGGAATTACATATCTGAAGAAATGACAAAATAATAGCATGTGGTGAATAACTAATTTTTTTTGCCAAACTTGTATCACGCTACACTGTATTGATTTGCTAATTTCACTAGATCTATAGTAGAACTATGATTTCAGGGGCTTCAATTACTCTTTTGTGGATTTTATCATATCCGTCGTATATTGTTATTTGAAAACAACCAGTGTTATCGGACTTATTTTATAAATTTCTTCTTTTCCTCTCGCTTTCTTTGCTAGTTGCGTGGGAAAAATACAAATATCCATCCGCCCAGTGGACGTCACACACCATTGACCACCAATAAACCAAATGGCTTGATGAATTCGGTTGCTAAGACTGGATCAAATGCCAACACCACCACCACAACAACACCTGGCAGCGTCTCCATGACCGGTGTTAACAGTGCAACAGATTACGTTATTCGAGAACCGCATGAATTGAGTGGTCTGGGTGAGAAAAAAGAATCGAACGATAGTCCCCCAGTGCTTAGTGCAAATGCTTTGCCTAACGGCCCGGAAAGTCGTGGTGTTACCCCCAGTCCGCATGCACTGAGTAACGGTGGTTCTGTAGATATGGGACCACACAGTAACCCCGGGAGTAACGGTTATCTGAAAGCGGCCAATTCCCCAGCTCCACACTCCAACAAGGTCATGACTCCCTCATCAGGTAAGATATTCCTATGTGTATCTATATTCCATTTGCGTCGATGTGATGGTTTACTCCTTCACCTTCACAGTAATGTGGTGGCTAATTGAAGACTGCTATAGAGTTTTCGAGAGCGTTTCATTGAATGATCATTTTTTTCGGATGGCGTTTACTTGAAAACCGATTTCTGTTTACGAGGTGCAAACAGTCTGTGTCGTCGTCATTTCCGGATGAGCTGTGCCAGTGTTCTCGTCTCACATATTTCATTGCTAGCCTGACTTGTGAATCTGCCTCAACACTCTTACTTCATTTTGCCTTGAATTTCATTTGGTCTGAACAACAGCTTGTGCCTTTGTATTGTTGCTGGTCGGTTTTGCTGTACGACCGGATTATACTTCACATCCTTGTTTACCACCTGCGTCACTTTTCTCAGGGTGGTTTGGTAGTAGCTAGTAGCTTACTGAATTGCGGGAACGTAACTTTAAGGTTGCCACATTCAACGTTCCTCTTATCCGTCTGTGTGTGTGCGTGAGTTTTCTGGTGTGCACGCGCACGAATTCAATCCATCCCTCAGCGTGTGTGTGTGTGTGTGTGTATTCTAAAACTACCTTGCATTCCTCACGCGTGCATGCATGCATGCCTCTGCCAGCATTCCCCTTCCCCTTAGTTCCTCCTCTCTGGTTTTCTCGGGTGGGTTGGACATTGAAGAGTGAATTGTGTGAGGTGGTAGCAACCATCGTCCTAGCTTTTTGAGTGGTAAGGGTGGTGATGCTGATGCTGATGGTGGTGGTGGTTTACTGAACGAATGGATGTAGTGAAAACGAGTCAGTTGTGTGCACACATACCCACGAACCATGTTCATTGCCTTCTACACGCAAGCTGTCCCGCTTTACCCCTGGAGAGTGGGGTGCCGTATTGATGATGATGATGATGATGATGATGATGATGATGGTGTCACGATACAGAGTGGGAAATGGTGATGGACTAGGACCGGAGGGGTGGACAGACGGAAGTCGTCATCTCTCTTGTATTTCTCCTCGGCACACTCACGAGCCCTAATGCTTTGCTTATCCTTCTCCACCCTGTCCACCACACTTCCACGTGCACCCGGTCGAATGTTGTAGTCGGCCTTTTTCCACTCTGGTCGCTGTTCTCACGGTTGGCCGGCTAAGGTATGCGATATGATGGGGGAGTGGGGAGGGGTTGAATTAGATGAGGTGGGGTGAGCTCGTCTACCCGGTCTGGTTCAACCCCACCACTAGTATAGTATCGCGCTGTGCGTTGGACCACGATGCAATGTGCCGCGTTTCGTTGTTTCTGTTGGTTCATCCGCCGGCAGCGGCGGATCGTCATCGCTCTGCATGTTGACTGAACGGGTGGTGGTAGCATTGCTGGAAAGATAGATAGGTAAGTAGACAGATGGGTGGAGAGGATTTGAATCATTGTAGCCTTTTCTCTTCTCGCTAGTCCCACCAGCATCATTGATGCTACTGCTTGTCCTGATTCTACCACCACTACTACTATTACGGCTGTGTCTTCGCTCACCCATGAAGCACAACAGCTGATCCGGACCAAATTGACAGTCCGAATGAATGAATGAACGCACCAAAGAACTCTTCAGGAAATGACGAGGGTGAGTGTGCAAGCCAGGTTGATGGGTGAAATTGCACGGCCTGTGTTAATCATTGCGTTCCCCAAGCTTTGCCTACCCGTCACCCCGCACCCAATTTTTATTCAGTGTTCGTTTGTCGCTGCATACTCTCTCTCTCCTATCTCCATCGTCTAATTCGTTTGTTCATCCTGTGCTTGTCCTTGTGTGTGTGTGTTTGTATGTCTGTTAAATTCCTCCCATACTTCCGACACCCAAGTCGGTTTCGACCGTGGCCTCCTCCTCCACCCTGGCGATTTTTTCCGATTCATGCACTCCCACTCTTTGCCCGAATCCCACCCTATTCCGGGGCTTAATCATCGGATTTCAGTTTTCCAACTTTGCATCTATTTGATGTCGTCCATGGGCTCCCGTTTGTGCTTGCTCCCTCGCTCACTTGAACACGCACGCATACGCCTTCACCCTTCAACCGGGACTAACCCATCTATCCATCCAACCATCCACACCCATTCACCGGTTCACTCACACCCTCTCTCTTGTTGAGCTCCGTCCGTTTACCCACGCTTTTCGACATCGTATTATATGTTGTCCGTTAGTCTCCCGGCTCTCAATGAGGCCACATGAGCACAACTGGTTACAGACAGACATACACACCGTTGCTGCTGGTGGTGACCGTGGTGGTGGAGGCGGTGGCGGCGGTAATTTTGTTGTCGATGATGATGATGTGGGCGCGTTCGGCACTCACCCACTTGCCGGATGGATTAATTTGATACTTTGGTCTTTCGATGAATGAACCAGGGTGGCGTCCGCGATATAATCCTGCCCCTACTCCACCCCGCACTACAACCAATCGACCCATCCCCCTAATTCACACTACTGAGATGAAACTCAGCGCCCCATCCGCCCGTTTTCGCTTGCTCGCATTCTCCATCCCGTCTCCTAAACGTCGTTCGATGCTCTCTCTCTGTGCGTGTGTCGACTGACTGATTGTGATGCTGAACTTGTTTACTCCTCGGTTCCTTCCACCCACTAACCTTTATTTGTCCGAGCCCTATTCCTTTCGTACCTCCATCTCAGTCCCCTCCCCCGCCTTTTTCGCCCGACACCATCACTATGCCTTGACCACGTCGGCTGTTCTTGACCGACCGAACACTCCGTCCTACCCTGACTGGTTTGCCCACCTACCCACTCACGCCTCGGGGTTATCCAGCGCAAGGTTGTATGTGAAGCAGTCAGCACGGAATCGGGTGAAACACATGAGCTTATCGTTCCCCTTTATCCATCTACCTGTACTCCGCCAGTCTTTTCATTCTCGCAGACACACACCATCACAACAAACGTTCTTTTTCCTCTCCCACCCATCCATCCACTGGTCCGTTGTAGCAACCTTGTCTGAATAGGAATGACTGTGCCTTTCGTATTTGTATGTTTGTGTTCTCGGTAGCAGTGGTCGTGGTGGTGATGGTGACAATTCTGGTTGTGTTATCGACGCGCTATCTTCTTAGACCGTGTCAGATAAACTTCACAGCTGGTCTGTCCACACAGACACATAGCCGGCCGGGCTAGATATTTTGGCTGCGTTGGTCGTCTTGGTCCAACCAAATAGGGGTGGGTGGGTGACGGTTGAAAAGACCTCATTTGGGTGGTGAGGATGGTTTTGCATGATTGACCCGGTCTCATTCATATGTGTTTCATTCGGTTTGTTCGTCGTCTGCCCGCTCCTCGATTGTACACACTTCGCGTACCTACTTTGCCTGTGGACCGACCCCTTTGCTCCAATTGTTGTGACGGCCATTAACCGTCTGATTCATTCACTCCACACATATACACACACACACACACACGATACAGGCACGTCGATCCCTAACCTAATCAACACACTCACCACCTTACTACCACCAAACTTACATTCGATCAGGCCACGGTCGACGTGGTGGTCGCCGACGCGTTCTCCTCCACCTTCGTCTCGACCGCATGCGCTAGTTTCTTTTCCCGACTGTTGAGGTTATGGGAGAGAAGAACACCACCATCACCCCCTTCTCTAGTCTTCTACTCGTTTGCTTCTGCTTCCAAGGTCGTTGCTGACGCATTCTACTCGAGCGAGCCATCGGTCGCGTTTCAGAGAGTCACGGTAAAAGTGTAGATAAGCTGTTCTCGGTCTGACGGTAACCATCTGTCCCGTAAACCGTGGGTTACCTCGTCATATTCCTTTCCTTGTACTGATCATTTATTTTATCTAACTCATCATATGAGTATCATCGAACTTCTTTTTAGTTGTACATCTTTTTTGACTACTACATTCTATTCTATTTCGTTCTAAAGCATGGAGTTACAGTCCTAAGATAGACCTCAAACGTGTATCGTATGTGACTAACCGTTTAATCTAAACATCTTGAGCGATACGTGATTGCTGTTGTCTACCGCAAGACCTGATCACATGTCACTGGTTGGATGAAGAAGATTCGATATCGACTGTTAGGTTCAAGAAAAACTGGCAATTCGAATCCTGAAACCTGAGGGGGCGTGTAGTGGTGGTGGTGAATCACACAAAGACCCAATAGCGTAGGCCTCGTGATGAGGTTGTGTAAGTACCGTTCAAACATGAAATCGATGCTCACGAGCTGTAACAATCCAAAACGGCTGTCTACCATCACTTTGGTTGTCGTACCACAGTGAACTGTGCAATCTTATCCCATTCATTTGGGTCATTTCAGCTACTAAAATCTTTAAGTAGTCACACGGTCTTTGACTTACCTACTATAACATTTCCGGCTGATCTAGTTGTACGCAACAAGCAGTTCACCGGACATGCACGCATTAGAGTTGCGATAAAAAATAACAATGGCTACTAGCAGACAGAGTTAGGGAGGAGGGGGCGTCATCTGTTTCTCAATATTTACGGGAAATTCACTATATGTACCGGTTTACTGCCAGAAAATGGAAGCTCCTGTCCATTGAGTTCAAGTTTGTGGTGCATGGGGTTTCGGGGCGCGTCCTTGAAGCCGAAAGCCTAAGTAGTACGTGAGGATATCTGTTCACTCATTCTCTTTCACGATTTCACCAACGAAGTAGACTTATTCTCGTGTACAAGAGAATCTCTGGAGAGTAAACTAAATAGTACGGATTGATAAAGACCACGTGTTCATCAGGGGAGTTTCAAGCGGACACATTCGATTAGGTGTATTCTGTTCAGGTACTGATCAGTGACGTTCGATCTTCCCCAGGTCCCATCTTGATATTTTATAAATTCCAAATGCACTGACATATTTGCTGGACCTACATCAAATTAATAGTGAAAGTGTGAAATGTTGCTACTGGACTGGGCTGGTCCCGCTCACAGCCTCACTCCAACTTGGAGAAATAATAGAGTTAGATAGATATATGTCATTTGGGCACCTATATCTCACTTAATGGAAGCATCACGAATGAAGTGTAGACTCGATTGGCATGTGCCGTATCGACATCCAACAGTCTCTGGAGGGTCGATTATATGCTGCAGCGGTTCATACACTGCTGCTATACGGAGCGGAAAATTTGCCATTACGAATATAGACTGTCGGTGTTCGAGCACCGATGTCTACACTCCGCATTGCACGAGCCATGTAGAGAAACCGGATAAGCAATGCTAAGCTCAGACGTAGAATTTTGGGTAATCGTGATGGCCCATTGGAGCAAGTGATCGACTACGTTGGGTGGGGCATGTGTTACGCATGCCACCAAATAGGTTGCCACGGTGTGCGATATTTTTTCGAGACATGAACTGGGTTAAATATATTTACTATAACGAAGATCTGGTATTAGGGAATGAAAATCTTGACCACATCTCTCTCTCTCTCTCTCTAAAGGTTTCCTCAGGCCTCCCGGATGGGATCAGCGAAACCAATGGTTCGAAACAATATATGATTAAGTATCCTCAACAGTTGCACTCGTGCAAGAAAGTGCGTGATTAATGGTTGTTGAAACTGAGCCAGAATAGTGATCTTACTTTTTTAATTTATTAAACACATGCCGAATTTGGACGGCAGTGGTTGTGTTCCTACTCACTAATTGACCACTGCTGCACTGACTAGTGTGTCGTTCTTCTCTCAACAGTCGTGTACAACATTCGGTGCGGCATCTAGCCCTTAGGTATACACTGGGCACTGAAGCCTTCAGTGGTTACAGTTTTCTAGAAAATCCTTAAAGCATGATGCCATGTGCAGACCTCTTGTTTTTTATTGGTATTCATAAGATGGACGACCGCATGCATGGGCTCATTCTGTTTGGATTATTACAGTAGGAAGTCAGTGGTTCAGTGTACTACTCTATCTTGCTTCTAGAACGCTTCTGAGTTTAGTTTTGATGTATGTACACCAGTGATTCTTAATGACATTATGGTTTCCGGTCAGTAGATGAGATATAGAGGTAGCTGGAATGTCTCTCGACGGAGATGTACTTTCAGTGCTGTATGTATTCAGTCTATCGTACCATGCCCTTCATCATGGTGAATTTTGTTGTATTCAGTGACTGTCGACGGAGCAGGGAAGAGTAGGCATGGTGGCGGGGGGNGGGGAGTCACTGAAAACTAATTTCACAACTTTACCGATCAGTCTGTGGTGAAGGACACAACAGGACTGGATCAACTTGCCTTTCTACCTGTCTTGGGTACGTCTATCACATGTGGCTTATCAATACGTTCTTTCGGGAAAACAGTTGAAGTATCAGGTTGAGGCTATTCAGTTTGCGTTTACCAGGTCGAGTTTGTATCGACCACATATTCACTCTCCGTCGAATTATTTAGCACCGACATTCTTATGTTCGACCCACCATCTCTCTGTCTTTCTCCATCTAAAAGTTATCTTCGACTCAGTGGACCACTCTGTTGTGGCGTTACCTTTCCCTAAACGGTGTGCCCGAGAAGTTCATTTCAACATTAGGATGGATCACGGTTGTACAAAATGAACTGAAACTTACCAGGAGCCCGATTGTGTGCTATGTACATGGGACATTACCAGATCGGTGCAGACCGACATAAGTGAACTCTGTACAACTGAACCATCACTAGTGATCATTTCTAATGCGATCTCATCGTCGTGTTTTATCGAATGTAACGCGGGGTCGGTGACAAATGACAATAAGAGACCACATAAAACTCCCCGGGTAATTGCGTAATCTGATATTTGGCTGCAAACAGTAATCGAGCACGTACAACTGAAGACCGTATCTGAGCCACAAAATGTACACACAAACACGGATGGAAAACACTTTGAAAATCGTCCAATTTCTTTGTGATACCCCTATTAAGACAAGGAGTGTCTATTAGGGAATATGGACTGTTTTGATACCGCTAAACATACCGCTGACTGATTTTATCCTTCACATTATATAATGACTGGTAGTGTCTGAAACGAACGCCTCTAAACACTATCGGTTCATCTGTGTGTGTGTGTGTATACCGTTAACAGTGAATAGCTATTCTTCTGTCTGGCGCTCCAACGTTGACCTATTTGGTGACCCTGTGCGGTGAAATGTCCCACCTGCAATTTCGTTCACCTACTTATCCCCTGTTCCCTTTTATCCTCTTCTTCCTCATTCAAGTGTGTGTGTGTGTGTGTGTAACTAATCTTGACATTCTTGTACCGTGCATGTTTACCGATGAGCACACATGCTTTCCTAGCTCAGTGTAGTACCCTATCACAAGCATCGTTTTCCTATTTGATGCTGGTGGTGGCGGTGGTTCTATTGATTACAGGCATGGGTATCATCCACATTCTTGTCGTCTGTGTACACACTAAGCACCGCTTTTTTACTCGTGTTAAAAGTGGTCTAACTTCGGACGTCATATTGCCTAGTTATACTTAAGAATACATCATATTAGGACGTGTCAATTCCCCAGACATATCACGGTCAAATGTTCGCTCCTCTTCTCGATTTCGGGGGGAAATGGTGCATCCGGGTACACGATAGATTGCATGAATCGTCTTAAAAATACAACAACAACAACTACTGGTCTGGTGATTCCAAACTATGAGCGAGTTTGTCCCGAACGGTTTTTCTCCTCCGAAAGCGAGTACCAGCTTCACTGCTCCCCTTGTGGCTAGTCTTGCTCTGGACTGTGCCGATTCCGATCACTGTCTTCCGGCTATCCACTTATAATGCTGATCAAGTAGAGCTTTTTGAAGCTAAGAAGAAAACCAGTAAACTGTGCGCGAACCGAGAGCAGATGCACGAGTGTCAATGTTTACGACACTCATTCATATCACTCGGTGTTTCTTACTGTTTATTAGGTTTGTTAGTTAGTTACGCGAACCCTAACCAGGAATTAGGTCTAGTGCAACCTATGTGATCAAGGGCTTTGGACGGGGTTTTCATACATCTCATGCTTCCCATGCACGTATACCAGCAAGCATCAGCGGTTCGCGCAGCACGGTAACATATGCCCTAGCTACTATAATTATGATTTCTTAAGACGAACTATATTCAGCTCTGCTCAGTTTTTAACTGAACCACGACTAATTTTTTATATCTCAACTACGAAAATGCTTTCAGAAACAAGTCTATTCATAACATGTACACACTCCGGAGTAGTCATATCATGCAGTTGTCAGCTCACCGTTTGTACTACCATATTTTCTTCGCTAAAGCTCGAAACTGGCTGGTGGTCAGTTTCTCCTATGGTATCGGGGGATTAGTAACACTCACTTCAAGATTAGCGATCGTTGAACACTTTCGCCGTCGTGGATGGGTTTCTATCAGAATCAGCTTTTTTTACTTTACTGTGGGTAGCTCCTTGGAAAGGATCAGCCTGCTCCAGACATGATCACGAAGTTCCTTGGGAGTTTGATATGAGGGGCGTTCCCAGCGTCACTCGGCTTTTTATTTTGAAGGCCCACATCTAGCTTTTGCACAACCAGTTGCGAACTGCAAGGTAGCAGGAAGACCAGTCACATCGTCTTTTGTCACAACACCGTCATCGGGCTTATGCGGCTTTCAAACAGGAGTCAGGTGACCAGCCTGAAACCCACCACACCCTGGTAGTTCCGCCGCTATTTGTTCGCGACTGTTTATTTGTTGTGGTATGCCACAACTTATTCACAGCTAACCTTCTTCGGTGAAACTATTCCCCTCAATCCACAACCCGGGGACGCACCGGATAGCATTCAGCTTTGCTTAATCCGAGGGTATCAAAATCAGCATGAATAACTGTAGATCAAATCCGAAACAACCGAACCCAGCTGCGTTTCTGCTGTGAAATCGTTCACTTTTGAATTCAACGAGGGACGGTTTCATTTCCAATCACATCTGCTCTATTTAGACCTGCCAGTAGAGGCTTTTTACGAATACAATAAATCCCATGCCGGGCTTTTTTTGAAAATAGAACAAAGGAATGGATTTTATAGTTTGACTAGAATTGAAGTTTAGAGGAAAATGTAACATATGTCCAAACGTCTTGTGTAACCCTAAGGTGAATGTCATCGCCATATGTTTAGATATCAATTCCTTATACTCTCACTCCAGCTGTACCGGGAGGAACTTAATTCGGATTGATGTTATTTTTCTTTATTCCAGTGGATACATCAAATGCCGCTAGTCCACTACCAAATTCCAATCCGATCAACATGAATTCTGTTAATTTGCCTGGTGTCGGTCCTGTTGCGCTATCCCCTCCTCATCTCACATCAGACGGTCTACCATTGCACGCAGACACATTCCCCCTATCCTCAGGCCAAACATTTCCCGTCATGAACAGCAACAACAACAACAACAACAACGGATTGGCTAATGGTGTGTTGCCTGGTCCAGGGACATTTGATTCTGGATTTCCTCGGATCTTGCCACCATCCTCATTCTCTCCGTCAGGTTCACTTTCCTCCTCGGCTCCCACCAGTGTCCCGGCGTCCTCTTCCTCCATCCCGGCTTCCGTACCTGCCCCAAGTGGAACTGGCGCCTCGGCCGCTGCAGCGGTTGTTGCAGCTGCAGCAGCCGCTGCCGCTGCGGCCGCAGCCGCCGCCGCCGCATCCGGAGCACCGCCGTCAACCATGCTGCCCGGTTCCTTGCCCACTCCAGCGATTAACTGTCAGGCCATGAGCAGCTGCCAATCGGTATGTTTATTAAACTCGAAAAAGTAGCATTAAATAATAATGGGCGTATAACAATTAAAGTTTGTGACCGCGCAATCACTGCGAAATAGGTGCAATTTCGACGTGCACTGACTACTGTCCCCGTGTGTATTGATTAGCGTTTGCATTACGGTTATAAGCTTAGAGTGCAACTAAACGACCCACTAACCCCGGGGGGTCATCAGTAATCGACGAACTGCTGGAAACCGTTATTAGATGACTTTAGTAATCCGAGTGTTTGGTCCTGCGACATGCCTTCTGGTGTTTTGTGTAATTTATGCACATCCCAATATCTGTGGGTTTGATTAACCTCTCCTTCCCACCCACCCCCCACCCCGGGGGGGAGGTGTCTTATTGTTTGCTCACATCTGTCTTGTCATCAGAGCGAATCATCGGTGGGTTAGATCGATTCCACAGTATGCTCGAATTTCCATCAATAACGACATTCGGCCAATTGCGGCGCAGCTGAAATATTCACAGTTCGCTACTTCAAACTGATTTCTATACATGCCCACCCACTCCCCCTAATCAATCTAGCGTGTTGATGTGCTTCAAACATTTCCAACTACTGACTACCGAATTAGTTTAATAGAAATGAAAGCGGCCGGTTGTCCTACGAACCAATAAATGAAACTAGTTATGCAATGTCGATGATCCTCGTAGTCACTGCGACCCGGCGGCGGTGGTGGTGGTGGTGGCCGAGTGGTAAATTCGTCGAAGTAGCCACCACCGTCCCGCCCCTCCCGCCCATCTTCCCAGTATATGTATTTCCCCCTGGGCGACCTTTGTATGGCTGCGGCCCATCAACAGACAAAATGAGGAAGTAAAACGTTTATCATTATTGTATATATTGTATGTGTACAAAATAGTTCCTTCATATTGCCTATATTGTTAATAAAATTATAAAACCGGTTAATAGACACGAGCAGTGCTTTTTTCATTAGAACGTTCCTCTATAACTGGAGAATCGTCTCGTGGTGGACCCTGGGGGAATGCGTATTCGTTTTTTACAGTGTTTTTCAAGGATTACAAAACTCTTCATTGCATGAGTGGAATTTCACAGCACAACCTGACGACGAGGAACAAACACATGTAGTACGTACAAATGCATACTCCCTAGGTGGACATATGAGATGTATAATGTTATTGTGAACTTTGTGACCAAAAGAGACCGTATCACTGTCTATCCTCCTACCGAATTTCGACAGGAGGCTGAGAAATCATTGTTCCGAATGGTGATTGATCATCTAGATATCAGTCTGGGGCCCGAAAAGGATGTTGGCCTGGCAACTCCGTTCAGGTTGCCGTTCTCTATGGACATAATGATTTGATTTGGGGACAACTTGATTCGCAAAAGGTGGGGTATTACAGAGGGGGGAAGGGAGATGTAGAAACAAGGACCATATACTGACTTGTGTCAGGCGTGTTTTTCTTCAATTCTCATCACTACTAACCTTGCACTTGGACGCGACAGTCTTGGCGGTTGTTTCTTGGCTATCTNTCGGAAGCAGTATGAAGATGGAAAAAGAGCTTCCGGTAGACTGCTTGTCATGAAGTCGAGTGGTTTCCCTGTTTACAACACTGCGGTATCGTCTTTGTCTTGTACAACTTAATTAAACGGATTCCCAGGTCCTTATTCAAGAAGCCTAATGCAACCTGTATTTTAGCGAGACCCTTTGTCGGGGTTTTTCATATCTTCATGTACCGTCTTAATTTGACCACCTTGAACCTTCTTCTACCTTATGTTTGTCCGTCAAATATTGCGCGTCGACGAAGCGTATCA
>UZAN01052851.1:2930-17157 GCA_900618425.1 Echinostoma caproni
GCACGGTCTTGGGCAAGTCAAAGGATTTGGATGGGGGCGCTCCAGTATAAAATCAAAAGTAGAGCACTATTGAAATGTGGGGTTTAAGAGTAATAGAGTAAGCAGGACGAAAGGAAACAATAAAAGTAGTCTGAGGGCACTCCTAAAGATGGAGATCGTTCGGGAACACTTCCTTTCAACCCTGGTCCAGTTGGAGTTAAATACGGCAACTGTTTCTGTCGCTACCGCATCCGTAGGTTGTTTGTTCTAGGCATTAATCACCCCGCACGAGAAAAAATTGTGCTCTGGTGGTTTTACTCGCTCTGGATTTGTCAAGCTTCCATACGTGCGCTCTCAGTGACGGGTTTCCACTGAGACTAAATTGAGGTTTGTCAGGTGTATAAACTTTAGTAGTTGGGTGCTCAAAACCAGTGCGGATGCCCACACGTGGCTCTTAGACGCAAGAAAGTGGACAAACCATACTGGCTCAAGCCATAAGCCTTGTGAACTGTCGTGTGTTGTTCTGTCCTGCCCTCTTAAATCAAGAAGCACATACTCTGAAACAAGAGAGGCGTATCAAAGACTTTGGAATAATAGTCTCAGCCAGCTTTGCACCCAGCGTCAGTGCGCCAAAGCGGCCCACAAGGACAGGAGAGTGCCGTTTGTACTCAGAGCTGCAACAACCAGCAGAGAAGCTGATGTATCCATCCCTCTATATAGGGCACGCGTCAGATCCCACTTTGAATACTGCTTCCAAGCTTGGGCTCCCTACCGGATAATGGACGTAGACAGATTATAAAATGTGCAACAGCTAGCCGCCAGAATGGTTCGTAAAACCAAAGGGCTATCCTACGAGGACCGTCTTCGGCTTCTAAACATCTTCTTCATGCGTAGGAGACATCTAAGAGGAGACCTGACTTAAGTCTTTAGACAAACGAAGAAAGCCGATCTGGGTCTCCTACCTCTGAGATTCACGAGAGGACTAAGGGGCCACGAATATCATCCAGAAAAGAATACAGGCAGGTTGGATGCGAGGAAACAGTTCATCAGCAAGAGGGTGGTCAACTTCTGGAATCGCCTCTCCGAAAGACTCGTTCAACTAAACACAGTACAAGCCTTTAAAATGGAATTAGATAAAGTATGGGTCGAGAGCTTTCCAGATGTGACCTCAAGCATAAGGCAATTAAGCTTATTCTTTTCTTCTCTCCCACCCCCACGTTTGACATCACGTGGTGCGCAGCATGCACACGCAGGAAGGCTTACGCTGGAGTGTACGTGAGTCTCTCACAGACACGGCAAGAGGACAAATTGTTCCCTGTATTTTTCAGCCTTTCCGAAGTCAGGAGAGACAACTACCACATCAGAGTCTCACATCCTCGGACGGTAGCGGAAATATCATTTCAGTTCAGCTCAGTTCAGTACGAAGACGTTGAGGACGGTGTGCCAGTTAGTCCAGTTTCTTGCAGCGGTGGGCTCCAGGGATCTCCCGATGCTGCGCAAGATAGAACAGGAAATCACTCTTGTTCAATTTTGCGATCAAAACTTCAGGAAAGTTGGGTGTTGACCTCACACTCCCGCGCCACCTCCCAGTTGCTCCTTATGGATCAGAGCAGCAGACCCGGACACTGGCATCAACCAAGTCACAACCCCGGCCGAATAGGTTAGGGAGTTCTAACGGTAAAGTTGGTGATCGAGTAATGGTGACCGGATGAGGATATGGTGCGGAACAGAATGAATAAAAGATAGAATAATGGATAAAGAGGGAAAGAGTAAGTGAGGGAAAGTCGAGGAGGGATAGAAGGAGGGTGTGGAGCTGCCGGACAATAGCGTTGCTCAGGCAGCTTCTTAGGTGAAAAGGCCTTGCCGTACAGAGTCCAGGCGGGTTTCAAAACTGTTCACGAACTGGGATTGACTACTTTATTCGGTAGTATTGTAGTGGAAAAGATACTACATATAGGAATAATAATGAAATAAACGGTACATGGAACGGACGCACAGAAGGATTATCCGGATGGTTGATTGATCCTGTTCTTCAGACGTGTGGTTCCGGATGATGAGGTGCAGTTAAGCTGAAATGGATGGCTGGAGGGGTCTATTAATTATCCTGCTTCGGCTAGGAAGTTGTCCCAAGGGACTCCTTGCTACTCTAACAATCACAGACATAAATTTTGTCAGTTCGCTAAAATTTGGCTCCCTGTCGTTTTGAGCAATCCAATCCACGGTCTCCGCTCATCTATGTAGCAGAGAATACAGCAACGTTTTAACTATTTGTTCCAGTGCAGTATTGCTAAAATGGATGACTGCGACAGTTAACGGACCGCTTGACGATAAGTGCTAACGTACGCGTACTGCTTCAGAAACACTCGGAGAATAGGTACGCAGTTACGAACAAAATTTGTATTGTATTATTACTTGTTGTGCATATTAAAATAAGTTCTACAATTATGCCATATAAAAGTGGATAGAGAAGTAAAACACTACAGTAACCGCTTCTAGAGTGAAAGTGCAAGCAGAATACTCGATAAAGGCAAGAGCAAACGCAAATTGTTAAAGAAAACGAGCAAGAATGTGTGCTTTTCTACCAATACTTGTATGTGGAATGGTTGGAGGTGTAAATGCGCGTGTAGAAGGTTGGATAGTTGGAGAAGTGTGTATTGTGTCTGTTAAGTGACTTGATGTGAGTGATTTATCGGGGATAACTGGCGAAGGAACAACATGTGGAGACTGCGTGATGGGTAAATCGAAAGATCAATCGAGATACGCAGGTTTCAAACGATCGATGCTTTCCGAGTCATGGGTTCCCTTGCGATCCGAAACGAAAAAATTATCGGAACAAGAAATTACTTTGTATGATCCGGTGTATGGTGCTTGAAGTGATCGACTTGTAGCTTCGCAACGAATGTAAACGTGGCTACATATGTGCATTTCATCAGGCACTTTTGCATTCCACTTGTTTTGGCGTGCTGGAGTTGGCCTGGTATGATCTCACAATCTTTCGGAAAACTTCAATGAAGAAACAGGGGTTGAAGGCGGGGTTTGGAGCAAATCACCTGGTAAACGAAGGATAGTTCCGTAAACCAAATCTGCCGCCGTACATACGAGGTCTTTTTTGATGACAGAGCGAATGCTCAGTAGAGTGGAAGACGTTCGGTCCAGCGAAGATCTTCATGAGCGCGAAGTAAAGCTTTGAGTTGTTCAACCAAGCCGTTTGCTTTGGGGTGGTAAGCAGTGGTGCAAATGTGCTCGCAACCAAGCAGCCGCGTGAAATCACGAAAGAGTGCAGATTGGAATTGAGCGCCTCTCTCAGTTGTTATAGTGTGGGGAACACCGTGGTGGGAAATCCAGCGAGACAGGAAATGTTGTGCGACGGATTCAGAGAAAATGTCTGCCAGGGGATCGACCACCGGCCAACGTGTGAAACGGTTGGCACATGTTAACAGACATTTGAAGTGGGAAGTAGGCCAACAAGGTCAATGTGAACACGAGAAAAGCGAATTCCTGGGACGAGGAAATGACTTAGGGAAGAAACATTGTGGCGGTGAATCTTGTTTTGTTGGCACTGTGAATAAGATTTTGCCCAATGTCGGACGTCTTTGTCCATCCCGGGACAAAAGTAACGATCGGCAATCAGACGTAACGTTGAAAAAACACACGGGTGCGAAAATGAATGAAAATCTGTAAAAATGGGTTTACGCATACTAAACGGTAAAATGGGTCGAGGGTGTCCAGAGGAAGTATCACAGAAAATGGTGGACGGTGAATGGGGAAGAGGAACTTGCGTGCGCGTAATGAGGTGGATTTGAGCAGGTATCCGAAATGAGAGTCACTGAATAGATGTTGAGAAATGGTCTCAAGGCTGATATCGGATGGTGTAATCATACTGTTGATGTTGAGCCGAGAGAGTGCTACGGTGTTGTCCGATCCGTTGGTGTATCGGATATCGATGGAAAATTGAGAGATGAAATCCAAGTGACGAATTTCGCGCGGAGATTAACGATTAGAACGTGCAAGGGAAACAAACATCAGTGGTTTGTAGTCAGTCATGATGATGAATTGACGACCTTCAAGGAGGTGACGAAAATGTCGAATGGTAAGGTATACTGCCAGTAATTCGCGACCAAAGGTTATGTGATTAGTTTGGGATGATGAAAGCTTCTGTGAACAGAAAACCAAAGGCTGCTGGACATTTGCTATTGTTTGATGAAGTGACGCTCCAACGACATGATTCGACGCGTTGGTGTGCGGCACCAGTTGAGTCGATGGAGATGCGTTGAGGTGGAACAACATGGTGGCGTCCTGAAGGGCTGGTTTGGCGTTATCAAACGCTTTAAGCGCTTCAGACAACATCTTTTGCAATATCGCGGAGCAAATCAGTGAGTGTATAAAGTATGGCGGAACAATTGAGGATACAACGATGATAGCAATTATTCAAACCCAAAAGATTTAAGTTTTTTAACAGAAGTAGGACGGGGGAGGTACTGAATTGCTCGAACCTTGGAAGACAGTGAGGGAATGCTTCGAGAATCAATTTCATGGTCTAGAAATTCTAAGGATGAGACACCGAAAATGCATTTAGATGGGTTCAGTGCAAGGCTATAATGCTTAAACCGTGGAAACAGAATGTGTAATTGAGAGCTATGGTCTTCGGGTGAAGTGCTAGCTATGAGAATGTCATCCAAATAAACGAAAACAAAGTCAAGACCTTGAGTTACTTGGTCTCCAAAACGTTGAAAAGTTTGTGCTGCTATATGTAAACGAAAAGTCATTCGTGAAACATTCGAACATACCAAATGGGGTTGTGACCGCTGTTTTGGAAATGTTCGCTGGGATGTGGTTAGCCGCAATACTGTAGATGCATATAAAAAGGCACTTGATGTGTTTTGAGTAGCGGTTCTCGGAGGTGAGCTTTATGTGCTACCTACAACCTTAACACAAAGGATGTGACCCTGTACCGTAATGTTTTCCCTATCAGAAGATTTACGTATGGACGTGTTGCAAACCAAGGAATCTCGTCGAAATCGCACGAATCTGGACAGTCAATTGGCAACAGCCACAAATCGTCCCGTGGGAATTAAACTGAACTGCACTGAAAGTAGCATGAATGCGCTTATATTAGGAAGTGAATGTAAAAACGTAATAAAACGATAATTATACAGATTATTCGACGTGCTTACGTTCACCGGTGTGCTTCAAAAACATTTCTATACAAATTTCAATGCTTGAAGGCGAAAAGTGAAACCAACTTCGGTACTGAACTTCGTCGCCCGGTCTTACCTCCTTTCTTCACAAGGAGGGATGGCGGTATTTTGAAATTCTCAAAGCTGCACAAAAAACAGTGGACGTATGAACAAATTGCATTTATTAAGTATCATGATAAAAAACATCAATTTAATAAATTTGGTATTGTACCTTTCACGTGAAAACTTTTCATGTGAAATTTATTACCATATAAAAAGTAAAAGCTTTTACCCGGGGATGAACGTCCATCAAGTACACCAATTTTTCATACGAGACATTTCCGTACGACATTTGAACTGTACTGGCACACATGGAAAAGATTCATCCCCCTTATTTTTCTAATTTTCCTCAACCCTCTTTTAGAAGTCTTTTTTTATTAAATTTTACACATTTTTTCATAATTATTGTCATTATCATATTGTATGGCTATTACTGGACTTTTATTAAGGCAACTGGTGTCACTTTCATACATGCTACTTACGAGTAGATGATTTCAAATTGCGTAAATTGCATAGTGGGGACAAGGGGGGGGGGAAGCAGATTGTAAATATGCGAACCAATAAAGTCAATCTCCTACTATGTCGCACCCCTCGGGAATTCGAAAAAATGGGCAAATTCCAGGAACGGCGACATTGCTTGCTAGTCAGTTGTACATGTTATTAAGTAGGATGAAAAATTCGTTGGCAGTTTTGTGACAAAATAAACCAGATCGATGAAAACCACGTTACTTCCGTTACATTTTCGCAATGTTTATAATTATGTACTGTTTAATTTTAACGGAATTTAGATATACCCTTCTGCGTATCCAAGAAACTGAAATCTTTTACAATGTCTCCAGCTTAATATTAGTACATCGCATCCGGTATTCAGCCCTTTTGCAGTTTTATGTATCTAGTTATCCCAAAACTACCTACCTTTAATCATTGGATTGTTATTTCTAACCCAATTATCGCATGGTAATCCAAGATATTTCTCCATTCCTTTGCAATGTTGGGCTAACCACAGAATTGAGTATATAGCGCATATCATAATCGACAATTCTTTTAAATATTAGAATCCCAGCATCAATATTACCTCAATCGATGAAAACAGGAGTGAGCCAGATTGAACACGGGACAAAATATCGCACTCAACAGAAATCACGTCATCTAAAATAATTGAAATATATGTTACAGGGTATACTCAATAAATAAACTTCTCTCTCATAATCCAAATTGATTGTTCGCTGTGCAATCTATTGGTGATTGAAGAACAGTCCGGAGGCAGTCGTGCTTATTTGAATACTGCCACTTTTGTTATAGCAAGGGGCGTTATCTATAAATAGTAAAATAGAGCGTCTTTGAAAAACCATCTTGCGGTTGACATCCGACAGCTAATTGTGAAATAACGCAGAGTTCATCCATGGGTTCTTTGAAGAATTATGACGGCAGGGAAGGCCTTTCTATCCATACCTTAAAGATACCGTGGAGTTTGAAGTTGTCCAATAACCAATGGTGATGACCTTTCTCCGGTTATGCTCACACAAAGCAGTAACGTGACTCTTTCTTTGGATTTGTTGGATTCAGAAACTGTTTCTCCTTTGACACTGAATGTTCTTTCTCGGAGCTGCTTGTACCGCAAGATTGTTTCACCTGCATTTGAAATATCACAGTCAGCGTATCAATAGCTCAACTGCGATAGCCCCACTCGAAAATCGTCCACTGCATTAGATGGTACCGCCAAACTTTGACCTCAAACCTTTAGAGTAATGCACATGAGTAGTTGTTTGTCTCTTGCTTTCTAGGATTGAAAAACACGTCTGTCTGACCAAGAGCGAAAACAACTTTAGGAAGCCTTGAAGTCACGATGATGCATTTTTTGTGCTAACTGAATTGCCTTATCCCAAAAGATGCTCTTCATTATGGGGAACCCGTCGTGCTTTTCACTCAAAGCAGTAAACCAAGCCAATGTTGTCTCATGTATTGTTTTGAAATTTTCGTTGGTTTTCAGGTGACATCTTTCCTGAGACGCTCCAGCGTTTACAAATTATCCGATAGTGGTTCGATGGGATATTGCATATTACATATTACATAACACTATAAACAATTTTCTTGAAATACGAAGTGATTCACCCATGGAGCTCTGAGTTGCACTTGGTTGATTCAGCATTTCCAAGACGTTTCGATCGATAGGCAATCGCACATTTTTAAGTAAGGTGACAGTCTTTGATTATTGGCGTCAGTGTGCCTTCCCCACAAAGATTATCCAATCAGTGAACAGTGTCATGTTTTGCGTCACACTAGGTGAAACGCCATTGGTTGAGTGTGACATTGCAGGGTGGCTGGTCAATGGCCGTCCCGAACATCGGTCGACGACCAAGTGAGTAGGTATCGGGAACGGCGACATATTGATGCGGGTGACAGTACATGGACAGAAAGTACATGATCACGCATAGGGCTGGTTTTGATTTTCCAAAAGCGCGGGAAGATGTTGAACCAGGCGAATTCTGAGGGGTGCGACATACTGAGAGATTGACTTTATTTTCAAAGGTAAATATTCTATTTTGTTTTAAATCATCCTGTTGAACTTCACATTTATTAGCGTTCTTAAGTTGGCCGCGGTCCAAATAGGATTTTGGAGAGGTGTTATAAATTGAGTAATTCAGCCGACTTTGCTTGACGATGTATTCGCGGTATATCCTGGATAGCCCATTTCTTGGCCGGACATTTCTTCTTATTCCTTTTCATCTCTCCAAATTGTGGGTCACTTGTCAAGCAGGCCAAATAAAGTAGATGGACCTGTGTTGGTTGGCGCCTTTTGACTGCAGCCTTTGCTCGAAGAGAGCTATTCTGTCGTTCAACTCCAATTCATGGCTTTGCCACTGGAACTTTATGTCTGTGGTTCGTGNCTACGGAACTCCGGTTACCGGTTGTCACAAGTTAGCATCAGATTCTTTGAACTGTGGCCTTCAGTTGCATCGTTCATCGCGCAATATGGTGCAATAAACAGGCTAAGTAAAACCGTTTTTCCCAGGGTAGGATTTTTGCTTTATAAACAGTAACTTAGGACGGAGTTAAAAGAGGCATTTTGTTTGGGAAATGGCTGATTTTATGCTGATCAGAAAAAAATTACTTTAGGGTTGAAACAGCTGGATCTAACAGTTGGATAACCTCAATGATTAGAGCACGTCGGAGTAATTGCAGCAAAATAATCCAGTTCTATACCATTACATTAGTATCAATCATTAGTGTATCAATATGCATCCCAAATGATTTGTTTTTTGTTGCGGAAGATTGTCCACAGTGCGTTTATACAATTAAATCTCACATCATCAATCCTTCGTTGATTGTTCCAGGGTTACGATACACCAGCTGGACAACGAGGATCTCGATTGTCTGGTGGTCAAAAACAGCGTATCGCCATTGCTCGTGCATTGTTGCGTAAACCAACTCTGCTACTGCTGGATGAGGCCACCTCTGCATTGGATGTGGAAAGTGAAAGAGTTGTCCAAGACGCACTTGATGCTGCCATGGGGTCACGTACTTGTCTTGTAGTGGCGCATCGCCTGACCACCGTGGAGAATGCCGACCTGATTGTTGTATTGGAGAATGGAAGAAAAATCGAGGCCGGTGCACCGGAAGCCTTGATGCAGGCTAAAGGGGCGTTTTACGCGCTTCATCATACAGAAGAAGCTGGACATTGAATTTTGTATTGCCCAATTCTTGAAATACGACAGAAACTGTCATATCATGCACTTTTTAATAATAATTGAAAAGTGATATTTTATATGTCATGTATTTAGTGTATAGAGATAATCCTTTTATAGAGTCCAAAAGAGCTTAATCACCTAACTGTGAATAGCACTCAGTTTTATCTTTCTTTCTGACCTGTAGCGAGTCAGTACAGAGGAATCTTGTCCGAATTAATTATGCTGTGTATACACCGTAAATTCGGTCATAAACGCAATGTACTCCTGAGTTGTCTTTTGAATTTTATGCTTTACACAATGGAATGATGTTAACATTGCTGAAGTGTACCCGTTTTTCGTTCTCTTCCAATTACGCACGATTTACATTAGACTGAATCCGAAATTCATTTTTCTATCCGACAGATAATCAAAGTTCAAACTTGATGTGTTATTTTTCCGGTGTTCCGTCATTATAAAGTCACAAAGATCTGAGCGCCTTTGGAATGACCAATAACCATGAGCTTCCAAGACTTTCTGATTAAGGACTAATCTGAACTATCGGACGAGGAAACCCAAATGTGTAACGAAGTAACTAGGTTGAAGTAACTAGATGAATTCAACAAGAAATGCAAGAAGGATCAATACACCTTGACTGGAATCGGAAGAATCAATTTTTACCGAAAGGTTGGCCTGCTACATGACTCAATGGAACTTATTTCTTTGTAGCACTTGAACTGATAGTATCACGAAAATTTACGTGAACGGAGAAGCGCTTCTATTCGTTCAAAGTAAACGTCATTCATTATTTGTACAAGTATGCTAATATCAGTAACAGAAAAGATTTTGAAAAAATGTGGTTATATACACATACATATCAAAGGTGATTTCGTCGTGTATATATCAAATAAAGCGTGAACTGACAAGCTAAGAAGCACTGGACAGCTGTTTCTACCTGGCTGGGTCTCATCAGCAGTGCGAATCCATCGACCCAACTGGGGATCAAACTCGGGACCTCACAGACAGAACGCAAGCATGCTATAACAGTTTCCGAGTGGCATTAAATGATTTGTACTTATAGAATTTTTCCGAGGAGCAACAGTAGTCCAATCTTTGTACGTATGCTGTGAAGAATAAAGCATTAGAGCCATCTCGCCGGTACTTGGATGGCACTGCTACAATACCAATGTGCTGTCAGGGTCAGCAGG
The DNA here is from genome assembly GCA_900618425.1 of Echinostoma caproni. NCBI lineage: Eukaryota > Metazoa > Platyhelminthes > Trematoda > Plagiorchiida > Echinostomatidae > Echinostoma > Echinostoma caproni. Next base: position 13,020 of record UZAN01052851.1, read on the forward strand.
TTTGCACGACCATCGATCCTGGTTATGTGATTGAAAAAGCTGCTGAAGCGGGTTAAGATAAAACAAGTTAAAACCTTCACCTATGTATACCGGTTGTTTATAGTGATCATTTATCTCCGTATTGGAGCTCAGATTTGGGACGTGTCCTGAGAAGTCGAATTATTGGAGGTATTACAGCGGAATGCACAGGAACAACAGCTTTTGTGAGAATACTAAATGTAGACTAAATAAATGAATAAATTTTAATCCTACAAATCGGTTGAATGATAGTTGAAACATACAACAAAGGACAAAGTGAATAAAATAAAGCAAAGTTTATAAAAACGCATTGGTTTTCCATCCTGTCCGTCATTGCGGTTGAACTGGATTGGAAAGGGTAGTTTTTGTTGACTATTGGGGAAGGAAACTCAAATTCAGACAAGCTAGTGAGCGGAAGTGATGATTATAAGAAGGCTGCAAACTTCTCTTTTCTATACGCTTAATTGAGTGTATGCTGCAGTAGTCCGGTAAGTTGTCCTATGCGGCACAGACTTGGTTGTTACGAAAATAAGATGAAGATAGAAGACTGTCAAAGTTCGAACACCCATGTCTATGCAACCTTTTTATGACTCTGGTGGGGGAACCGGACAACAAATGTTGAGCTTCGACGCAGAGATATAGGTAAGCTCGATCGCCCTCTGAACAAATAGTCACCTTTGTTTCGGACATGTTGCTGACATCTCTAAATTGGTTGTCGCGCCGCCTGCCGTTTGTCGAGGGATATGGTGAATGAAGAAACGAGGTGGTCAGACCTGGCAAGAGAGTATAAAAACTCCTCCCAGGAGACTTGTACACGTAGATCGCGTTAGGCTTCCTGGGTGGGAACATCGGGATCAACGTAGTGACTGGTTAGAGACACTTAGTGACATGTTTGGGTGTCCTAAGCAGTGGGGCTCATGTATCTACTCAGTGTCCTTGGTCTTTGCAAATTCTCTATTTTCACCTTGATACTACCTTGATGAACTGTGAGTCGAAGTATTTTGCGGTGTCTGCTATGTGGATACCTGAAATAACAAATCCACTTTACGATCCATCCAGGTTTGCTTATCGCGCTAAGGTTTGATGTTTCACCTTTATCAATCTTAATCCACATACTTTCTAACTATTGCGGTTTGAGAAACAATTTAGACGTCTGCGCATTACCCAGTTAAACTGATGTCTGATTATTTGAACAGGTGATTACTGAGCTACTTCAGTCTTTTCCTTTTCGATGTATAAAACCGATAGTGAATTTCTTTTCCTATTAGGGATTCAAATAAACCATTGCGTGAGGTGATTTTGAAATTGGGAATGTAAGTTTCATGCTACAATTTTTCCAATCAGCCGAAAATTCAGCTTCGGGAACCACTCAGCCCTAGGATCAACTACGCTGAATTCAATCAAAACCTGTTCCCAAATCCCCGTTGAAAACGTCAGTTTGCTGAAGTGATAAGTGAAGAACTTCAGAATCTGTGTTGTGAATGCTTTCCTCAGTTTGGTCAGGTCTGACTGAATATGACCACATGAAGTTGGGTGTCTAGTATTCCTTAGATAACAAATTCACGCCGGGGACATCCACCACTGTTGTAATAAACACTACTAGGATCGCGTCTCACCAACTTGGGGAGTGATTTGTTAGTCGTGTTTACTCCACCGTATAAAAATAGAAAATTTCCAAGATATTTTTTGCTCGCATGTAACTCACAGTCACTTGTGAGTAGTGGTTTGGAATATTTTAATATTTAATTGATTTGAACTGACTATTCTTCTGCCCTCACTTTCACGCATAATCCTCAGTTCGTCGATTCAACCAACACTCAGAAGCACTAGACTTGCACTACTGATGAGCTATAATAAGAGCCAAACTCGAGTCTAGTAAAGCTGAAGTTAAAAGGATAGTCAGTTCAAATCAATCAATATTTGTTACTCTTCGTCTACAATGTTTCGTAGATTAAAAAACCTATGTTTATCCTTTATTTAGAGCAATCTTTCCACCGTAAGCTGTCTTTTTGTCGATCATTTCAGTTTTAAGGTTGTCCTAATAATCGACTATCTTATAGATGAATAAGTGCGGGCATTTATTCAGTCTGCACTCCTGTCTCATAAGTCTGAACTCGTACCCCCGTGCTGAGGACCTTTATTTAGTCAAGAGACTCCTTCCCTCTTCGCCTAATAGCCCCTCCAAGATTTCGATGGTTTCTCTCAGGTTCCCCTTGAGTGTCCTCCTTATTGAGGAACGCCTTTCCCACATTTCTTTCAACACATTGGACTTCGACCCATTTTGCGGCTAATCTCTGAATAATAGGCATCCTTCCCGAATAGGATTGACGAAGTCCATGTGAAATACACCACAACCTTGCATACAAAAACGAAAACCTCCGGTTCCCTAAATGACACTACCGAGCACAAACGTGATAAACCCCGTTAGCTTTACACGTCCCTATTGTACGCTTATGTACCCAGGTCAAGGCTACAATCATCATTATCCTCATGTCCTTAACAAGTAATCAGAACACAAGTTGTAGGCGAACATATGTTTTCGGTGAGTTCCTTCTCTCACATAACGGGAAGGTGTTTTGTTGGGGTCAAACGGTCGAGGTCAACTAGTTATAGCAAAGGGGTGGGACAGGGAAATGTTTGTCTTTGGTTCTCTGGTTCAGATAAGAACGGGTTACGTAAGTGTTGATAATCGTCTTGGGTCATCACAACGCTCATGCGTGATGTTGTCCGCTTTGGACCAGGGTAGTTTAAGTGCCTGAACAAGTGTTTTTTGCGCACACAATTCTGGCTTCAACAAGCGGCTGGCTTGAAAAGGAACTCGCCGAAAATATATGTTCGCCTACAACCTGTGTTTTGATAATAACTATGGGCTTATCCTAGTAGTAGTATCAGTGGGTTGGCTTGCTCCATGGTTAACTTATGCTCCTCTGGTTGAACTTGCAGTCCGCTTATCAGCCACGTGAGTGCATGGCTCTGGTTAGCGTGGTCCGCAGTCTTTGCTCATTTATCCAGGCCGCAATGTAGCATACCGGGTCGTCCCATGAGGTTATTCCTAGAACCCGCTCAGTGAAATGCTACAACATAACAGTTTTAGTGGTTCCGGCACCATGATAACTAATAGTTTGAACCATAATATACGAAAATTTCTAATTTTTCCATCTACAGAAGTATAAATATTATATTTTTGTGACAGCACCCTTTTGGCTTTTTCTTACATTTACACAGATTCTGGACGCTCAGCCGATTTAGTTCCTCAGTTGATTAATGCATATTGTCTAAATATCACCAACAGCATTGAAACGGAGGTCGGTTAATCCTCCACGGCTGTGTGTATCGCAGATTGTTTCGTCACTTAATTTCACATCCCGTTTCCAAGCGATTCCCAACTTTCATCCGCAAATAACCTGTTGACAACGGGAATCAGCACGTCTCTTGATCCGTCCATAAACAAGTGTTTAGTTAAGTTGGAAGTTAACCAATCCGAATACTTTGAACTATGTGAGGAATGCTTGTTGCAAGACAGACGGCCATTTATAATAAGCCTCTATGAGAAGTAGTCATCGCTTTGATACTTGGTCCAGGGTGATGGTTGAGACTGGGTGTTCTGAACTTTACCTCAAGAAACGACTAGAAACGTATCCAGTGTAAAATATATGCGCTTTGCTCGAGAGTACTGCGGTTAGCATTAGATGGACGACGTTTGCACATACGAGTTCACTAACATATAGATACAGCTACACATTCATGGTCTACCACCTTTCCGTAATTGTTATGTTCAAATCTGGTTCATCTTGAGATGTACAATGACATCACTGTCGCGTTTATTTATTGATAAACTTTACGGTGGGTTATTGAGTCCAGGCGATATACACGAGTACACGTCCTACACCATTTAAGCTGGTGTCAACACGAGTAGGGTTGAGCAGAACCGGCCGAAATTAAGCGGGTTCTGGCTGAGGAAAGATAAGAGTTGCCTCAAATAAGTAAAAGTAAGCTGTTTTTCCGACCTCAAACAATTTCACTGAAAATTGCTATCATTTCCTACTCAAAATTTGAGGTCTCCGAAAAAACACTGAGTTTTGAGAGGAGAAGATTAAGTTCGATCCATATCCTATTTTGT
>UZAN01052852.1:0-12342 GCA_900618425.1 Echinostoma caproni
TTGACACTAGAGAGTCATCTACATCCTTATTCAACCAGGATTCTTGAACACAGACTGCACGTTTTCGTATGAATTCTTAGTCTGAGGACACTAGTTAAATTCGATATTTTGGGGAACAGGGACCGAATGTTGGTGCTGACCAATGAGGGGACAGTCATCTTTGACAGAGGGGTGCAATTAAGGGTAACTTGCCATCCTGCACGCTTGCGTTTTTGGTCCAGCCTGGACAATGAGAAAATGGAGTCGCACAAACCGCTGAACCATCGAAGCGTGTCCTGGCACGTTTGAAACAAATAATATCAACCCGTGAGTAACGACGGCGTATGATAGTGAGTGAAAAATCCCACAATGTGAAGGAGAGTGTGCAAGTGTAGCGCCAACTAACAGAGTACACAATCCAGGCATGGAATCCATGGCTATAACGTGACTGTAAAATGCTGCAGCGTCCAAAAAGGATTGCCACTAAAATGGTTAGGGGGCTGAATCGTTATTCACACGCAGATAATCCCGTATCATGTGGCATTTTACACGAGGAATTTTATGCATCACTGTCTTTTAACCACAACACGAACCTATGGGACGAGAAAAGCACGAGCTCAGAGCTTAGTCATTCCCATAATAAATCTTTGATCTTTGACAGGATAGTCACACTCATGTCAGAGTTGTCAATTTTGTAGCATTCTTCGGGTGAGGCTTCATGAGTCGGATGCTAATAGCCTTTGCGGTTGCTAGCATCCGACTCATGAAGCCTGAGCTGTGCGCACAACGCAAACTGATTCAAGATCTCAAACTCCCTTGGCCAGAGGAAGAGAAAATTGCTTGTTCACACGACCATGACGTAACCACTTTGGTTGTGATCCAAACTGCGCACAAATTAAGTTCTCTTGGGCTCGTTGCCAAACACATGACTCATCTACTTTTCTATTTGACCGTATTGAAATTGTTTCATATAAATGTGATTGTAAAGGCTTGAAAAGGAATTTACCGAAAACATGTTCGCCTACACTGTGTTCCTAATGGGTGTCTAATTGCACGATTTCATAATGTTCAACATGTAACTCGTGAATTCTCCTACAACTCTTTACATGCACAAGTGATATGGTTCAAATTCATGTGAACAGTTGCAAAAGGGTTCTTATTTTTCAGCTAAAATCACGTTGGTGAGTTACAAAATCGAATTGTCTCGGATAATCTGACAAGATATCACACGAATGCACTACACCGATCATGTCTGTGGTGCCCACACTCCACCAATGGCAGTGCGAGAATGAACACCAATTCGCCAATCTGTATCAATTCTATATCTGATGATTAATTATAGTATTCGGAATAGGAATCGGATAGCGCAAACTCGGATTCGAACTGAATATCCACAGAATAGCTCAGTCAGGTGGAGCCAAAACGAGCTGTGGATACAGTTAATTCCATTCAGAAAATCATGGAAATATATCACAAGCATCAAACAATCATTGGTCGATTTTTCAGTGTCCAATCAACGAGGATATGGTTTATTCGTTTGCCTCCTTGCCTTTAGCCAATCTGATTGGTGCCAATTGAGACCACAGGATTGGTCGGTTATTCCGTCTCTTGATTTGTTACCTGGAAGCGGTGCGTACGTACTAGTTACACGATCACCACACTAATGCACATTTAGATGTGTATATGGTTATTACCCTCCTGTGGTTTTCACTCGAACTTCGTTTTACCCCGTTCAGCTGGTCAACATAAAATGTTTTTGCTCTTTCAAAAGAGACTATGCGCAATTAAGACAACAAAATAAGCCTGTGATCTTCTAGAGAACCGTATTACGGTTCAAGCAGTAGAATATCACCCCTGTCAAAAGTAGCCAGGATGCAGCGAGGCGGTGAGCTTTCAACAACTGCGTGGGTTTTTCTGACATCCCCGGACTGCACAAATCGGTTACCCGCAGCTACGGCACGAAAAGCATCTACTGCGCTGTTAAACTCATCATCCTGAGTGTATTCTCCGGTGGTGCTCTATCCCTATTCTTAAGTGATGGTGGCGCAGCGGTTTTCTCGCCAACACCGGTGTCCCTTGGACCTTATGGTTCAAGCCCCGCCATAGTCACCTAACTTTGGTGGTGGACAGCTATGCTGTCGTTCGGTTCAATACCACCATTGACCTAGTGGGGCTATACGTGGTTCGCTAATCCAGGTCTCGAGGCTTAAGTTACCTGTTTCCATCACTGAACAGCAAGTCTTCATGACTATGGGATCCATCCCGTCTGGCGTTCATCACACGAAAATGTAGGCGATAAATGGAGCCATCCTTCATGCCCACTTACGAAATCCAATTTTGATGGATAATGGCTTGTCTCCTGTTCCATCAGATTTATACACCTGAAATTCAGAAGGTTTAAATTAGATGGAGGATACATGCAGCGCGGTTTTTCATTTCGCTCTCAAATCTGTGATGGCCTTTGCTGAAGTTTGATTCAATTAGGATAACTAATTTCTATTCTTCAAAAATAACGGGCAACAAAGTAGAACAATCAAATGACAGGAAATAGAGCGACTGACCAATAGGGTTGAAGGGACGCAATTAGCCAATCAAAACCCTCAAACAGAACCATATAAGATGGGTAAAATGGTGCTTCCCAAAAAGTTGCACTGATGCTGTTGCTTAGTCTGGTTACGAAATGTCTGTGAACAACGCTTCCAGCCCGGAGAACATATCCGATTGTTTAACATTATATCTAACTGGTCTGCCTTGTTCCCGATGAATACTGGGTTTCCAGAATGGAGTTTTCACTTTAAAAATATTACATTTTTTAATAGAACAAGATGCCCAAAGGTTGTCATGAAAATGTCGCAGTCTTGTTTATTTTTTAGCAGCAATGCCGCAAATTCTTAAGCAGAATAATTTTAGTCTTCCACTCCGGCACTTACCTGGAATTTTGCTTCCATTGGGCAGCAATTTTGACGAATACAAAGTCATGTGAGTGGTTATTCGTGGCCTGACTCTTCTTTCATAGCGGCTGAAAAATATCGATGTCAAAAACTGAACCAAATAGGTGATCGCGTCTAGCCGCTTGGTTTTCTACCAGTGGGGCTGAACATATGGCTCAAATCGTCTGTGAAAGCTGGATGTCGGAGGCTAAACAGGGCAAGGTGTACACATGCATACAGACTATCGCTGTGAACCTAGAAAGCTTGACTGAACGCGTGCTGTATACTCACTCCCTCAATAGTAAGAACACTCTTATGTTACAGACATCCGTGCCTCAACAAGGTCAGGTTCCCTGTGCAATCAAGCTGACCAAATCCGTCTGTGGCTCAGAATGAAAATACCGCGGAACCGTCTAATTCCCTGAGACGAAATCAATTAAATGACTTCAGGGAGCTTGAAAGTCAGTTTCACCATGCAAGAATCCGCATTCGCCCCGAAATATTAATACTTGGATAGTGAAGGAAGAGTATCAAACTACGTTACATTTTGTCTAAGATTCTCGTGATGTTAGCAGAATAAAACAGTACGGCGAACATATGTGGTCTCTTAACTTCATCTGCAAGTATCTACACCGTTGTGTGCATGGGTTTGAAGAGATTCGTGTGGTGATCTGTTGTGACAAGAGAGTCGGTCAAAACAATCGCTTGAATGTACCTAACCACCACCCCAACTGCTACATTCACAAACCCATCAAAGCTCCTCACAACCCTTAGGGCATCGGTGTATCTCTGCAGTTCATTCACGATTACGTTTTTTGTCATTTGCACATGTTCGGTAAATTACTTAAAACGAGAGATGAGACAGCTTTCCCGGAGAATCAGAGAACATAAACCGGCGTGGCTAAGCACGGGGTGCAAGAAAAAATAATAATTAATGCAATTGTTGCCAAATGCACTGATAGTGACTGATCACCAGATAGACAACGATGCATTTAAACTCATCTACTAAGCGCTCCACGACAAATCCAAGTACGTTCGGCAACATTAGAAGAGGTCACACTGACTATTCGGAACCGAACGCTATGCAGACAGAAGAAAACGGCAACCGCTCTCCCGTGGCCATGGACGCGACGCACCGGGTTAGGACATCAAGCATACCGCCATGACGTAACATGACGCGACACCTCACGCTTAGTAAAAGAGCATCGGAAACTTCCAGAAGTTACTTAGGTCCCCTCTCCTTTCTGTGTGTTCCTATGGAACTTGACAGATAATTTTACTGTTTCCTATTAAAATTACTGACCCAATCACATTCGATTCTGTCCCATTTATTTTGATGCCATTGACACATCAACGTTTTTTTGACTCGCAAACTGGTTTCGAAAAATAAGCCGTTGGAATGGCAACGATTGGTTGCTTGGTACATGTGAAAATCAATGCTCCTCTCAAATGGTGTGCATCGAAGTTGGCTGACCTGGCGCAGAAGCTGATTTCAACCGAAAATGTGTACAAATTTCCTCATCTACTCCGAAACGTTACGGACCCGGAAGGGGAGTGTTCTACCGCAGTATTGTGCAAGGAAACCAAATGTACCATTGAATATTCAGAACAATCGGATTGTGATGGCCAAATAAAGCTGAAATTATTCTAAGGACTTTAATGCATTTTCTCCATCCATAACAGATATTCGTCTCTTTGGTCCAAACGTTTACACATGTTCAGATAATCTAATCACTTCACTCAATATGTGAAGTGCGAACGAAAGAAGGTTTTCAGTGAATTGGTTTTAAACCTTTACATTCATGTATATTGGAAACTATACTGAGTGTGCCGATCAATTAGTGACGTCATGGTCCAGTTTGTGTGAGCGTCAGGGAACAAACACAAGGGGGCGGAAGGAAGGGAGGTATTAAGCGATCAAACTAAACGCAATCAATGGGTTGCGTAACTGACCAGAGCCGTAATTGGACCTCGGTCAAGTAAGTTGGAGTATATTAACCAGTTTGCGTTATACATACAGAATAAAACGCCAACAAACGAATATTAATGATTGCTGTTGTTATCAAGTTTTGAAACTTCTTGTGCTATTAGGATGAGGCCTATAAACGACTGCAGAATGTAAATTATCCTCTATCGAGTGTTCCGTGCGTAACAATTGAACTTGGGACGATCGCACTGTCTGAATAACTGAATTATTGTCGTTGGCGTCCTGTCTCAAAGTATTGAACCTGTCAGGGAGTAAGCATGCACCCTGGAAACCGCTTTGTTCTGAGGTAACCAATCAGAACAACGATAGGTGAACTCTCGTGATTGACCGAAACCACCAACTAATCAAGAAGGTTGACAACAATCCAGTCAACCAATCGATCAATATATTCATTACCTTGTTCTCGTTCTTTCCTATAAATACCGTGATTTTTGTAAAATAAATGAATTCCTACACGCTTCCGGCTGTATTCTATTTCACTACTTGTGGAGTTCCTATTCGGACGAGAAAACGTTAGTAGAACACGATCCTTTGAGAATCCAGTACCGAGTTGAATCCTGGGCGGTTACAACAGAACTACTTAGACCAGTTGAGATAAATGTGCTGCACTGTACTGAGGAAACGTTCACCCGTTGACGATTTTTAACGCGAGAATAATTGATACCTTTCTGGACAATCTCTCAATTGACCTCTTGATTAGCGGCTGTACACACTGCAAATTATGGAGTAGCCCGAAAGGCTGGTCTCGTCTACACTGAATTAATAATTAACCTACACAGCACTTACTGCCTGGGAACGAACGAGCTTATCAATTCGCAATTGTACCCAAGCGGTTTGTGTTATTAGCACAGTTATCATATGAGGTACATTGAAGACTGACACAATCCCGGTAATCAGTCGACTGCAGTAGTAAAAAACATGGAAAATACCATGCCTATCAACCGAACAGCATATGAAGCCGGTATCCAGTAAAACAGTGACCCGTTCGTTGATTCGGCGTAGGGGCTGTTTGGAGTAGGCCCAGTGCATCAGGATAGTTTCACACTGTGGAATCAGGAAAATTCTCAATAATTGATCCCCGTAATTTTATTTACACTTACAACACATTTGTCGTATTTCTGTTTGACATGGATCACAGTTTTGAACCGTTAGATTGAGTCACATCGGATTACAATGGGACCATATCATGGAAAATAACTGGATTGAGGAGAAACAAATTGTGGTGGTGGTAAGTATTCGATTAAGAATGGAACTTGTAGAACGTGAAGGACGACTTTACATGATTTGTACTAGAAAGAACCTCTGAACTTGAAAATAGACATACGAAGCTGTTCAATCAATGAAATTGGTTTTGAAATGCCGTCGTCCATGGCTAGTTTTAAAAACTGTGAAACCGGTTTTGTCTACTTATGAGTAGTCAGAATGGGGGAAGTAATTATTCATAGACGTTTTATCAAGAGGATACTCCGATGAATCTGAATAGCATTTCCCATTGCCTAAGAGCCTTTATCGGTCGTTTAAGTGCATTGGTATTGTTTCGACTTATTCACAGCCGTTTACAGAATCAATTTTACAAATACATTATTTTTTACATACATTACACTAGACGAATGCATGAATAAACAAGACGGAAACGGTTTAATAAAATAACTTACCAGGTACACGAGCACTCTCAAACGCACTTCGAATTTAACTCATAGTTACTTGCGAACTGTGCTGTTGATACTGATTGATTGAAAATGACCATTCTTCAGACTTCACCTTCACACACATTCCTCAGCTCTTCCAGTCAATCATACACACGGAAGCACAAAACTGGAGTTTCGCCCTTATCAGAACTTATCACTAGCGCATATCCACCGTGTGTATGGTTGACTGGAAGAGCTGAGGAAAGTGCGTGAGGGGGAATCTGAAGGATGTTCAGTTCCAATTAATCAATATACGCATTTGTTAAACTAATCAATTTATGCCGCAGTATTGAATGTGTTCATGGATTTCTCTTATTTGTCACTACTCTCAGTTTTCTGCAACGAGCCTAATCCCTCATCCTCAAACGCGACTAACTACTTCCAGCATGCATTCAGGCGGAGGTGACTAACTCAACTGACTGATGATACGACCGCGATATCCGGTTGTACGTTAAAGATGGAGTAGTGGTTCGGTTGGTGCCGCTACATGGTCGTTATGCATAGAAGATCAACAGAGACTACGGATGTTTGAGTATTACTGGCTAGGCTACATTGCACAACCAGACAAGCAATCTTGAAGTTAGGCGAAAGTAGTAGATAATCGCTATCGCGCACTAACACAAGTGCATAAGTTTAATAGATTAAGTAGGCGATGCGTTACGCAGATCATCGGGTGAAATTCCTCGGCGCACGATGCCGAAGGCTGGCANTACTTCTAGGAACAAACATAGACTATGATTCGGTCGGAGGGAATGGAAAGCTTGTCCACAGCACTTGGGAAAATAGTACACAATGGTTCCTCGGTAAAAGAACGAGAAGGCCCAACAAATGGCAAAGGGTATCCGGTGAGTGTCGTAAACAGCGGCATCCGAGTGTCGACTTCTCCAAGCACACCATGTTCAACCATATACCGTATTTTTATCTTGGTACTGTTATTTGCGTTGCACTTGATTTTCATCAACCGATCAAAATAGTAGTTGAAAGATAGCAAGAAAACGGAAATGCAAGGGTGTGCCCATAGGAAAACTCGTAAGTGAATGTAGAAAAATTATTTTTTGTGTACAAAAGTGGTGTCTACACTTGCATCCCTCCTCCCATTTCACGTTCGGGCCGGGATTTTCCGTGGGTGTGAAAGATAATCTGTTTTTCCTTCCAATAAACAAAACTGCCTATCGTTCTCCGAACAGCAGTGACTTCTCCATTTAACATTTGACCATTCCAAGTCTAATGAAACCTGATCTCGGTTGCCAATAGTAGAGAACACCTGTAGGTTCAGTAAATGTATCTTCCCTCGGACGCGTAGCAAAGGCGTTAGTGCGAACTTATACAGTTATCCTCTTTTTCCCTCGGCTCATCAAAGACCAGCATACTTCAACTAGCCGTCGAAGCAACGATCACTCTGTATATATATATGCAGCATCGAACTTCTGCTTCCGATGGAGGATCCCGACACTGTCCCGGAGCGGCAGTTACAACAGCTAGGATGATCCAACCAGCTACACTGCTCCCTGAAATACTCCACCCAGCCGTTGTTCCCTAGTATGAATAGCTTGTTCCCTTTTATCGTAGATTGATTCCCTAACTAGGGCTGGCCGACCTCCAGTGTTGCGTATCGCTTGGAACAGTCTTCTCCTATATCCCGATGCAACTGTCACTTCTATTTCACTAGCTATCAATGCTCACTATTTCTTACGGTCCCTCGTGGACTGACGTTACAGACGCTACCTAGCCTATTTTGATCAGGGGCGGTTGGGCTGTCGCTTCCTCTCCATCAAGGCTGACTGACTAGTGAGAGATTCAATGCCTCGAACGGGCTTGACGCCCAGAATCACAAGTAACAGTGATTGTGGAACGCACTGCTCATTTACACCATCACGCTGAGGCAAGCTCAAACTCATAGTGTGCATGAACTGCGGCATCGGACAAGCGATTGTCGGTCAACTGAATTCACTGTTTTTCTTTTTCAGAGAGCAGTAAGTTGAAACGGATGTATATATACTTCACACACGTTTGAGTTCTGACCGTGTGCCAAACAAATAACCGTACAATCATCTTTATCAAATGAAAAAACGTTCCACGATTTTCTTGTGGGAGGAACACCGCCAGGTTGCCCAGGCCAAGGCAATTCGGAGCAGGATTGATATGAAAAAGTGTGGGGCCAGATTCGACGCCGGTGGTCCAATAAGGTATGCAATTTTGTACTGAACCACGACATCGGTAGCTTACTGTTATGTGGTCAATTTAAGTTAACCTACCCGTTGGATTGGGGCCCCATGTTATCATCCGTTAGGGACTGTGTCGGGAGTTATTGCTGGAAAGGAACAGACGTTGATCTGCATAGAGTTGAAGGGATCGACCACCGCTATCTGTTCGCTGGTAGGGCAGAGTACAACGACCGCCTAGGTAAGCAAGCTTCTGATCCGTTCAGTTTTCCAAATCTACCCGATAAAATCATCAGCAAGTGCAACTATATAGGATCTTCGGCTCAACTAGATGGGTACGGTGAGTTTGTCAGGTAAATCGTCCTTTTGTGTACCAGAACTACAGTTGATCGGTGCTACATATGCATAGATGATGAACAAACACACTTTTTGTCACATCGTAAAAAGAAATCAGTGTTCCGTCGTCACCGTTGCTCACATTCCCACGATAATGCTAATTGGTCCTGGTGTTATAATTCCAGAAGCCCGAGATGGCTCAAGTCAAGTCAAGAAGCGGCTTTAATTCGCCTCATAGGGGATAAACATTCTGCTATTACACAATCACTCTTTTGTGTAAATTGCATGGTAAAAAACGGATGATGATAGGTTACATTTACAAACTGATAAGAGAAATTTAGCAAAGATTTTGTTTAAGAGGCCTAATGACAAGATCAGCGTTAGTAAGAAATCGTACCAAGTACGGTATCACGGAGGACTTGTATGTTGTGGTATGTGCTGCTATATGCTTACACATAGAGCGAGTGCTAGATGTGGAAATACATTGATTAAGGTAAGGGTACAGTGGATGAGATGGGTCAAGTCGTATTCTGATAGTATTCTGGCAAGCCTCGAAGTGCTGTGAAATAATAAACTGCACAGCATGTTCACGAGATATGCCACTGTATCGACATACGTGTTTGATGGGTGTGCGTATGAGTTTGAAGTCTGTGATAAAAAGACCCGGAAATATAACAGGGGATACATAAAGTCAGTGGGGAGGGATACAAGAGAAAACAAAACGCCTTATTAAGTGAGTTGGGGTAGATAGCATCTTCAAACGAATAATGCAAAAGGTGGGTTTTCTGACTTCGTGAAATGTCACGGTGACATGAGGGAATCAAGACAGATTGCGGGAAATGATGACTCCAAGATATTTGATGGAGCATGCTCTGGAAACTCTTTCACCATTGATATTGACATGCTAACAAGAGGTCATCACATCAGCATATTGATCACCCTTCAGCAAAGAAAATAAAACATCATTACACTTGGAAGGATTCATTCTAAGATTGTGTTGTGAAGACCAGTCGGTGAACAGTGCAATATTCTGCATAAGTTTCGGGTACACGGAGGAATTCGAAAACTTCAGACCATGCACAACATCATCGGCATACTTAATGAGCAAACAATCATCAAAAGCAGGCATTGAAGAAATATAGGTTGTGAACAGGAAGGGAAAGAGAATAGCTCCTTGTGTGGAGGGCAAAAGTAGAGTTACGACCCTTATATTTAGTAAACTGTAATCGATGGGTGAAATAATTACTTAACAGATTGGAAAGCTCCAGCTGAATGCCTTTCTCAGAAAGAGTGTGAAGTTTGGACCTATCAAGACAATTAAAGGCATCACTGTAATCGAAGAGACATATACGAAAAACTTTACATTTCCTGTCCAAGGAGGAAGAAAAATGGATGCCAACGCATCAATGGTTGACCTGGAACTGCAATAGGCAAATTGATTAGGATCAGGTGCATTCAGCTGGGGCAGCATCTTTTGTAGTAGAATCTTTTCCATGACTTTCAAACCAACAGGATAATTGTTTATTATGAACTGGAGTTAAGGTATGGATAATTTGGCGTACCTCATTTTGAATATGTCCTCACAATTCCCAACAGAACACAGAATAATGAATGGAACGGGCCATAGTTATCACTTCGAACACAGCAATTCGCTCTAAGAGTTCTTGTTCATTTGTGCCCGTTGAAGGAAACCGCCAACATCTTTTTGCGTACTACTCGCAACTGTGAGTAGTAACTCACAACACCAGAAGCAAAATAAACTACACTTCTATCGTACAGAAGGCGAAGGAACGTTTCGTTCAGCACGAAGCAGTACATTTGTCAACCGTTCCTTCTGCAATCCAGACGTTCTGATCGACTACTCAGGCAGTTTCCCGTAATTTCTGTTCCACTAATTTCAAAGTTGTGGTTAAACTATCTGGCGACCTAGTGTTCGACGCTCTCGAAAAATCCGAAGTATTTGCCTCCCGATTTTCTTCAAACTATATCCTACCCGAATAATTCATTTAACCCTTGAAATACTTTACAAACCCAATCGTCACCAAGCTACTAGTCTCCATCATACTTCGACGTCTGACACCGTTTAGGGAGACAAATACCCGCGGACAAGCAGGATTTCAACCAGGCCGCGAGTGAGTCGATCAAATCTTCAGTCTGCATCAAGTCCTCGAGCTACGTCATACGTACCGTCGACCAACGGTTGTCGTGTTCTTTGACCTAAAAGAAGCTTTCGAGCCAGTTGGTCGTGACTCCCTTATGGGTTCGCTCCTTCGCAAAGGAATGCCGCAGAAATATGCGAACATACTGAGTTCACTCTATTCGCATGCTTCTGATAGCGTCTACGGCGAGCTGAATAGGTCGTTTGTAACTAGCAGCGGTGTTCAAGGGAGCCCTCTTTCTCCATACCAGTTCAATTTCGTCATAGACGAAATACTGGAGAAAACACTAAGAGGTCTTCAAAATGCAGATATTGAATGGGCAGCTGGAGAAAAGCTGTGATATGGAGTACGCTGACAACATCCTTTGCTTGTCCGAGTTTATGGAGGATGCACAAAGAACACTTGACAGATTGGCCAGTTCTGTGGCTCCGTTCGGCATGTGCTTTGCACCTTCAAAGTGCAAAGTGATGCTGCAAGACTGGGTATCGTTGAGTTCCGTTTTGCAACTAGACGGTCAAGAATTAGCTGAAGTTGGTTGCTTCTCGTATTTGGGTAGCTGCGTGACCATCGACAGTAGGAGATAACCGCCCGCGTTTGCAAGGCTCGAGCAGCGTACGCAGGACTGAAACACCTGAGGCGGCGACGTGACGTTTCACTGATGTTGAAAAGTCGCGCATACTGCGCCACTGTACGATCAGTTCTGCTTAACGGTTGTGAGAACTTGAATTTGCTGGTAGAAGACATCCATCGTTTAGAGGTTTTCGACAATCTATGCTTAAGTAATCTGGCCCAAGTGGGATGGAATGAGCGGGTTGGTAACTTAGAATTAAGTCGTCGGTTGTTTAGGAATGCGTCAAACAAGAACTCGCTATCGCATCGAATCCAGCTCAATAGGCTCTGTTGGTTAGGACACGTTTTGCGTATGTCCGACGGTCGCCTACCGCGGTGCGCCTTATTTGCAATGGCTGTTGAAGGCTGTAGGAAGCCACGTGGAGGTGAGCAGATAAAGTGGAGACGATGCATGAAGAAATGCACAGAGCGATTAGGTAGAGTAGGTGTCTCTCGTCTTCCGGGTTGGGGTCCAAAAGACCCAGTCACCAG
>UZAN01052858.1:6185-17151 GCA_900618425.1 Echinostoma caproni
GCTCCTTTCAGGTCAAGGAACACTGCAATCGTTGGCAGGTGTGACGCAGCTTAAGGACCTGACGCAACGTAAAAAATTGATCAATACATCTACGGCCAAGCCGGAATCCGGCTTGTTGTTGACGGATGTTAATCTCTCTTAACGGAATCATACGCCGAAGTATGACCGGGGCTGCCATTTTGGTGACAATCGGGATCAAACTGATCCCGCGGTGGTTTTCACCATTGTTGCGGGATCCCTTCTTGTCAATGGCAACGATCAGTGATTCGCCCCAAGATTCAGGAATGCGCTCTTGCGTCCAAATGTGATGGGACTATCAACGAGAAAGACATTTCTGAGTCTTCATGATAGAGTAACGATTAGTAATGGATAGAAGAATGAAGTTTTCTAAAGAGTGAGCACTGGCGAATCGAAGGAAGTTGGTCAATCCCGACGGTTTTCGTTCTGAGGTTGGAAAGAAGCCGTATGGGGTGGAGCCCCGTCCACCTCCGTTTCTCTTCTTGATCGGGTTCAAAGGAAGGCCATTCGTTTCATCAACGACCCGTCCATAACGTGCAACTTGCAGTCACTAGCCCACCGTCGACCCTTTATCCTTATTCTATCGACACTACATTGGATTTCACTCTAGTGAACTTTTCGCTTCTGTCCCTTTCCCGCTTGTTCTTTCTTGTAGATCCCGCGCACAAGCGGCTAGCCACCCATTTCATGTGACTATACCCAGGTGTCGCAGTTCTAACTTTTAATCATTTCCCCCCCAAGAACAGCATAACCGTGAAACACTCTCCCCCTTCCAGTCTTCCCTCCAACGTACAACATCGTTGTCTTCAAATGCAGAATCAACAAGCTGGTTCTAGCTTGAATGTTCCCCTTACATTCCCATTTACAGTATATCGTCGGATCATGGGTTGATCCATTCTACTGTAATCATTTTAGTGTCATAATAAAAAAATAACAAAACGTTCAGCTTGGCTAACAACGCTGTGATGTCGCTCGCATTAATTGACCATAGTCATGCACCTAGGAGATTCATTTTCTACTTAAACACACTGGACAAATGGATCAGCAGATAGGTTCAGCTAGAAGCATTAGTTCGATGAACAACAGAAAGTAATAAAATCAACAAGAAAATGTAATCTCAAACGCAAGGGCTCAGGGGCGAAAACCTAGTTTTGCTCACAACTCGGATGTTCGGCGGTGTTACTAACTTCTAACCCATAGAAAAGAGTCCTACGTTTCTTGACCTAACTGGGGCTACCAATCCTAAACACGTGACAAAACAGACAGCGTGATCACTGACCCACGGTTCGACCAATGCGGTGCAAGGATAAACATGCTCGTTCAGCTGGCGCTGTACAACAACCAATAATAAACAAGGACGAAAAGATCACATGGCTGAATGGACTATAGTAACCAGACGGTCAGATGAATAAACAGGAAAAATAGAGAAAAGGAAACTGCTTTATTGGGCCTACACAACAGGACGACGTTTGAGGACATACCACCTTGGAAATAGCAACAGGTTCAGGCATTTTTAAAATAAATATCATAGTCCTATAAGCTATCAGATACACGGCACTGTTCTTGCGAAATTTATTTAACGTGTGTTGTAACATTATCATTGTTAGCATGAATTGCAATGAAGTGAACACATTGGGAAGATGGTTCAGAGCACCGAATTCAAAACAGGCTAAAACTTTTGGTTAGACATACTCGTTAACTGCAACTCCATAAGTCGATCCAACAGCGTGCGCAACCATATGACTGTAGCCAAAGCCCGCTGCGCTGCTTCTATATCCACCAGGTTAACTTCGAGCCACGAGTCGAAAACAATACTAATAAAAATAAAAAAGAGCAAGTGATCAAGCAAGAATAGGGGATGTGTAACTTTGATCTCGAAACACCAAAAAACCTCCGATTCAGTAAACTAATTTAACACTGGAAGGTTTACATTTAGACATGTTGATGAGCTGAAAGTAGACTTATTACGGTCTGAAAAAGTTGTACGAAGCAGTATATTTCATCGTTTTGTATGGGTATGCCTTAAATGGACGTAGGTGCCTCAATCACTATCCTTAATGCGCTCTGGGCGAGAAATTCCAAAGGTTGGAATCATGTCGTTGTCAGCCGAATTTACTGCGACCGGGTTCAATAACACGTCTATTCTCTAAGTGCACTGTGTAGTTCGCCAGTAAAAGTCTCAAGATTGAGGTTGCCAGACATAGTGACCAAACAGTATGTCATCCTTAGTGCGAGGTCCACCCCTTTTATTATTCACCACTATTCATCACAAAAAAATAAGAACTAATCTTTTGCAAGAAACCTAGGGGTGCAGGATTACAACTCTGAAATAAAAAGAGACGATCGTGATGACTTCGCGAGTCGCGGTCTGAGTTTATGAATCTGGAACAATAATCGCCTCAATTTTCCAACACAAAAGGGAACATGTGACGGTTACTTTAGGTCACTACCTACCAAAAAGCGTAGGGGTTAACCGCGATGGATGAAAGCCTCGGATTCACCGTCACATTATGCATGGTAGAAGGGATGCTCGATGGACATTTCACAGATATGTTGACAAAATATTGACAATCGGTTCTCGTAGCTCACGGTGAACTGAATTCCATTTCGCTTGTTCACCGAGCTTGGCAATTTGCTTTCAAACGTTTCATCACTAGCCGAGGTGACATCATCACAAGCACTGATGATGTCACCTCGGCTGGTGATGAAACGTTAGTAAACAAATTGCCAAGCTCGACGAACAGGCGAAATGGAATTCCATAGAGATGCAAGGTTTAAAATAAACCGGGAATGGTAAATGTGAAGTTGTGACAAATTATGGGTGTGTATGCAGATCTGAAGGACTGGAAGCAGTCAGTCACATGATCATTTCGGAACAGTAACAGTCGGATCAATGATGTAATCTGAAAACATATGTGGTGAGAGAACAGCATCTTGTAATGTTTCGGAAAAGTGAAACAAAATTGGTGATTTATTCTACTTAAACTGCAACACTACGCTCGTTCGGAGAAATATTTTAATGAGATGAAAAATCCGTTTTTAGATTGCAGTTGTTTCGAGAAGAACAAAATCTGGAGCACAACCTAGAGGAGCGATGCGGATGCACCTATACCAATAGGGCATTTGGGTTATGAAATTACCAGCCCAGAGTTAGTGCATTCGAATATTATATCGGCCACCTAACTTTCCCCTGGTTTGATAATTACATGGCACGCTTTTGATTGCGTGAGAACAGATATGCGGATCATTTTGTCGAAAGCAATCTGTCTGAAAAAGTACCAAAAACTCCGAAGGAAACTGTGAGAAAGAAAGATTTGTTCATCAGTTTGTCATTTAAAGGCGTTGCTACGAGTGAGATTCTAATTCTACGTCTGAAGACAGAAGTTACAAAAGCTTGAATATTCCCATGATAGCATTGAGAAAACGAGTCGGTGAGCGAACGATTGTTTTTGGATAGTCCTAGTTAGCTCTTACATTTCATATAAAGGAAAAAAATACTACATAATGATAGCCATTGGCTCAATTTAAGGTCATTAATCGGAGGCAGAGAGTAATGGTGTAGGAATGTTTAGCGTGTTATTTGATGTGACCTATCCACACTTGGGTCAAGTGACACGTCATGTTCTGTGTTGGTTTTCACACCCGGCCAAGGCAATTGGAGCGCCTGCATCAGTCGTTTTTGGGCACACAGGTTAGGGCCTAGTAAGCGAATGGTGATCGCCTCGGCCATGGCCAGTGTCCAAACTCGGGCCGCCTTCGAAGTTATAAACATCTGTAGCGCTGCCAAATTACGGTGCGTTACAATGATCGAGACTAAAGTAGACCGGATTAATACACAGCTCAAACTTAGCTCACTCAGTAAAAACCGGACATTAAATGAATCTGAATATCGCTTTCAAAGTTGTTTATCTTGTCCCCCACACTAAATGCAAGGGCGTTCAACTGTGTACTCAAGCAATAGCTGAGGTGATAGGGCTACGAAAGTTGATCCCTGACCTCTGCGCCTAAAGGCATTTGGTTCAGTCACTCCAAATTCCATTGCCGCGATAGATCAGGTTTCCGCCATCCAGTTACCCTGAGGTCGTAAGCTAGCCAAACAATTAAATAGCACTATGTGATTAACGGAGGACTCGGTTCAATTTCAAAGGGGAGATTCGTCGTGTATATGTCAAATGAAGCGTGAACTGAAAAGCTAGGAAGCACTGGACAGCTGTTTCGACCTGGTTGAGACTCATCAGCAGTGCGAATCCGTCGACCCAACTGGGGATCGAACTCGGGACCTGGTGGGCAGAACGTAGGCATGCTTTCACTCGGCCACCGGATCAGACCGTTTTTCATTTTCGATTTACACGATATAGCACAACCCATCTTTGCGGGCTTGGAGAAAGGCCAAAGACAAACTAACAATTTGACCGTGACAAACGCTGACCCATGGTTGATGGTATCTATCTGTGTGATCTGCTTTCTAGTATTGCATTGTATGTAATCTGTAAACCGCTCGAGAATGAATTACGGAAAAACAATTGTTTCGCTAATTTGTTTGTTCTAAATGCGGTGATGACTACCTTTCAGATATAAAAAGAACCGTTCCATCGCAAATTCAAACTTTTATTATGGATAATCAATAAAGTCTAAGCCTATTGAATCCCATAGAAGCTGTACACACTGGGTTTGGATAACAATGTAGTGACATAATGGAATAACACATTATCAGCTTCACTCAGGAATCCTGGATAGTTAGGTATTTCAATGCTTTCCCGAGCTCCGACTTGAACGAATCGATGGCCATAGCACAAACAACTTGGGGTGGAAGAGAGTTCCAGGTGCTAAATTCTCAGATGCTGAAAGACTGATGCATGCAGTCTAGCCGACTCTTGTGGGTCAATAATTTAAAGGGATATCCCCCGAGGTGATCATTCGTAAATAGTGTCAACCGGTGGATGCAGTATTTGGTATATGCGGATCATGCCTCCCTGAATTCAGCGGTATTGGGATGAATAGAATCCAAGGATTTCCAGCCTTTGACCATCTTGGTTGCTATCCTCCACGGGCATTCAAGCGTTTTTTGTCACAAATTAGCCAGGGACTCCAAACGCGGATGGCATACTCGGTGTGAGGTCTAATTTCTGCTAATAACAAATGGGGAAATAAAACTGATTCAAACCGTCCAAAACACGTTTGAATTGCTAAACAATGTGTATAACATTCTGAATCCTATCGAACAATAACTCACTAGATCCTTCTTGTTTGAATCTCGCGGGAATGACTGATTTCCAAGTACTTATAGAAGTGAACTCTGTGAAGCAATGCTACAATCTTACATTTTTCAATGCTGAATTCCGTGTAGTTATTGATAGAACATCGGGAAGGTACGTTGAGCGTTTACCGTTGAGTTTTGTAATCTTCAAGACGTTGTACTGTTGTTGGTTTTTCTGGCGTCATCAGCGAATAGTAGTGCTTGTGCCCCAGGGATGTGTGGCAGAGAATTTATGAATGCTAGGAAAAGGTGGGGACCGAGCACGGATCACTATGGTACCCCATGGACAGCGTCGATCGGTCCCGAACTAAGAACTCGAACAGATGAGGTAAGTTGCCGAAGAAATTCCTCAAAGTAGCAAAGGAGCAGTCCTCGAATACTGCAATTGCGCAACTTTCGCAGCAGTAAATGGTGGTTCACTTTATCAGAAGCTCTGGAGCAGTCCAAGCAGATTACGTCTACTGCGTCAACTGTTCCTGTTTACTCACCACACGTAAGTAACAGATTTGTGGTGCACTCCCATTTTCGTGGCAATCTGTATGGGGCTGTCAGTAGAAAGTTATACTTCTCGCAGTACTTCATCACAGATTCAGTAACAACTGATCCCATTACTTTTAACGGAACAGGAAGAAGTGTAACCGGACGGTAGTTGGCGAGATTACTTCGGCAGCCGCGTTTGTAAATAGGCGAAACGATACTGTTTCCAAGATAGAGGAATCGTCGTCTTGTTGAACACACTTTGGTGTAAATTAGCGATTAATTCATGTATGTGGTCTGCCAGGGAGGTTAGAGTCTGTGATGATTGTTGTCCTCACCTCGGAGACGAACGCATCCGAACGTCAACGGTTTGGTTTTTACCGCTTGCGTTTCGAAGGTGACGGTAGCCAATTGCGGGCATGGAACACACGATAGAAGATGTAAAAGCTGCAATCCGAGGTTGCCACCTGTAGTGAATAATAAAAAGGCTGCCTCAGACATGGTAGTGGAGACGTGTCCAGTTTGCCTCAGTGCCGGTATTTTGTATTTCACTTTTCTGGTGGAATTGATATGATTCAATAAGAGAGTTGGACTGGAAATAAATTAATGAGCCGGGGTTTCTTGATACCTCTGTTCTTCCTCTCGCACAAGTTTGACACAAAGGCTTATCAACATGATCCCAAGTAGCCCAAATGTCGGCAGTTGGACATCTTTTAAACTCTCATCGGGAGAAACTCCTCCATGCCATCCATTTTGCCGTTCGGCTGCGAATAGGTGATAACTGTGCATGTGATTTGCCGACAGGCTTGGTCATTTTTGCGACATTCATGAGTTCTGTTAGAGTGTCAATGAATCTTTGTAAGGACACCAATGGATCAAGCCACTCTTCCTGAAGATACAAGGTTCTGCGACTTTCTGTACGCGTGCAAGTGTTGGTTTTCGAGCATCTTTCTATAGAGGCGCGGCAAATGTGATCAAAAAGGAGAAGTACATGATAGATGTGTTCTAATCGAGACCTGACTTTAAGAGACTCCACCATAAGCTCCTCGGTTGTCAACACCAAAACCTACTATCCGGTCATGGATAGGAAAACCTAGTCAGTATAGTTTTGTTATTGTCATTGACGTCCCATTGGACATGGGAAGTCGAGATCGGATATTGGCACCGGGTCCAGGCCCCCACGGCCCATGATAGATTACAAACAGCCATCGTGGATATCTTTCTAAACACGTTGTTAGCGGATTGTTAAAGACGACTATTCCGCGACGTGATAGAAGGTATGCAAATCACAACGCGTGGTCTGGGTAGCGTCAGAACATAGAGAGTTTGGGATCTCAGGATAATGGACAGATTGAATGGGAGAAATAGCGAAAATTCTAGTCAAAACTGAGGAAAGTATAATTTTACTGGTAATAAGAATATATCTATCTTTATTCATCGAATCAGTTTTCTCCCATTGTGAACCTTCAGAGGAAGGGAGATGGCGATTGACGACCTTCCACTTGCAATCACATGATAATCTCCAGTCTAGAATATCTCACAACCTCAATCCTATTTATGTCTCTAACGAACCAGCTGGGATATAGACATAAAGCTAAGTGCGCAAGTAATCCATGATTATCATATATCATAGTATATTCCAAAAAAGATGAGGGTGCGTTGACCATTAAGCTCACCGTGTTGCATTCTCATTGGTATCTATTTCACGACTGTAAAGCAGGAGTGTAGGAAGGGCGGGTACACGCAATGTGTTCACGAGGAACGGTCGAGTTGTCTCCATGAGGTCTCTGCGGCGTAAAACAAGTGAGGATAAAGAGACAATTTTTTGGGAATGGATAAATACTGTATGCTGATCACTGGATGGTAAAGTATCGATTGTACGAGTCCCACGACTCAATATAAATATTACTGTGATAACAGTTTTAAGCATGGTTAAATGAGTAACATATTAACACAAATAACAGACGAATCATACAGAAAAGGAGGAAGAATGGTCCTGATAAAGGATAATTAATTAATTTTCTTATATGTATATTTCTACCAGTATATAATTGACTATGGTTTTACATTGACGGTAAACTTACCTCATCGACTTTACATGCACATTTTAGTCATGCATTACCGATACGATACGTCTTCAGATACGTGAATATTCACTCAGTACCCTCGCTTGAGCAGAGCGGTGCAAAACGCATGAATAGCACATCAGGTCACTTGGTTTTCAAAGAGAAACTGTTTTTCCCCTCCTTTAGGACAGAAAAACGCCAGAGGTGGCATTTTATTGCACACGAAATGATTTACAGCAAAAGGGGTAAACCCCATAATCAATGATATACTGTAAGGGGGAGGTATGTGGGAGAACATTCAAGTAAGGACCAATTTGTTAATCCTGCTTTTGAAAAGGGTAAGGTTATTAGAGCTGCAAAACACGGAAATTGGAAGAGCGTTCCACAATTTCGCAGTCCTCGGGAAAAAAAGATTGAAAGATAGAAGTCCGACATCTGGAGGCAGAAACCTGATAAGGGTGACTGCCCGCCTGAGAACGAGATGGACGGGAGAAGGCCAATGGAAGGGGAACCGCTGAAGCGAGTTCGGAAGAGCAGAAACCAAAATAGTAACGATAGAAAAGAGAAAACAAAGCAACTTCCGGCGATGGGAAAGCGATTGTAGGTTGGAAGTTAAAGACGGTGGCTTGAGCATTGACTGGCAGAATTTGATATACAGTAGGGTGTATGCATTACCATATTTCTATTATAGCCCGTTCATTCAGTCGGCTCGATTATTCGGAAAGTTTTTAGGACTAATGAGAGTAACATCTTTGATACCGGAACATACCTGGAAGCCGCAACTAAACATGCCGATTGATCAAATCCCAGCTTGTCACAATAACCAAATGGGTAGAATTTCAGCCATTACGAATAGCCCAATGCCCAATATGGATCTGAGGACATGAATCTTTTGTGTGACTTCCACTGATGCTGGTTTACCCCACCCTATGGCCGTACTTTAGCTCAATATAAACTATAAGGAACCTAAAGTTCGTGGAATTTTCCAGCGGACTTTATTCCATTGGGGATTTTTACCAATGCATGTCTCACTTGATCCCCCCATGAGGCGAGGCAATTAAAAGCGGCTCATATCTATTGATAATCGTTCAGGAGACTTAGTATGGTTTGTACAATCGCTAACTATGAACTTTTGTGCGACGGTTTTAGTTGCTGTCTTCGTGCTGCTCGTCTACCTGAAGGGGAAGAAGAGATATTGGAAAATTTAAAGAAGATTCAAACAGAAAGTGGAGAATTCCAGTAGCTTAATGTTGCAAGGAAATTGAGATGTACGAGTGCCACTGTTCACGACACTCAGCCATATTATTATGTCTTCAATCATTGATTATAATGATCTCGAAGCCTTAGTTTGACCACCCTCGATTATTTTCCATCCGCCGCCTACCTCGGCAAACATAGCGCGCCATGGTAACCTATCTGGTGAAATGAACCATACATGTCCAAACCATGGAGGTCAACCACTTAATCCAGGGTACGACCACGGTTACTTAAAATTCTATGCTTAACTTCGGCATTGCTCGTCCAGGAAATAATGTGGAACGATTGTAGCTCGGGATGTGGAGGTTGGTGGTGGTGTGTTCTCCGTGAGAGAAAGAGTAAATCTGCGAACAACATTCTCAGCTCGCAGAACACCACCACCAACATTGCTCGTCCATTTTCCCCATCAGATTTGTGCAACGCGGCATAGGCGGCGATAGTGGAACACAAACAGGACACGTATTTGTCAACATATCGGATATCCAGACATCCATTTAGATTCCAATCAGATAAAATTCTTCTCAATAAAACAGGATTCCTGAACAAACGATATTTTTGTAAGGTGTTTCCCTAGTTATCAAAATGCTACCCTACTTGACGAACAAACGTTAATCATAATTTCGCCCACGAATTGATTAGATTTCCCGGGTAAAGTGATGGGGAAATTAGGGCGAAACAGTGGCTTCACTTGGTCATGCATCAAAGATGAAACGAGCTGAGTTCCGAGACCCGAGGTGAGCAAACATAACCAAGTGCAAGTGGATTACTTACAAATACATCAAAAGCTGATGATCCGTGGCATAGCCTGACGGTAAATCTTGTGCGGCCCGTGTTTCATCTGCTTCGGATTTATTGCGCGGAAACAAAACATCAGGATTCCGTACGAACACATCGTTCGGATGTAGTGTGACAAAACCTTTTGTCTGGAATGAAGGAAAGGAGGATTGTCAGCTAACAAGTGCTTGGGAAAAATGAGGTGGTGAGGTTGTTGGACCAAAACACCCGGTTCCTTGGAGTCTACGAACGTGAATTCACAGGGCTGATTCAGTTCACATACATTGAACGGACTATGATGCTGTTGTTGTAGTGCTCAATTTTAGTGACAAGATGTCTTGATTAACAAAGATTGTAAGATCCATTGGGAAATTACATTGCTCCTCATTTAACGCTCATAAGTTCTGAATTAACAAGCCCTCACACAAAGGACAGTAGTGTAAAACCGAACACCATAAGTATCATTTTCTTGGATTGATTTCAACGCATGTTTCCGCGCATTCCAAAAGACGTTGCACAATAAAAAGATCACATTTCACAATACAATGGATCCTTGACAGGCGGGAGATGAAGCGGAATAACAACTGGATTTGGTGAACTGAGTTAAAACTTGTACACGAAGAAATTTGATCTAAGTACAGACAATTGAAGAAAACAAAACCTCAAGAAATTGAGAACAAGGGAAGGTGAGGCCAACGAGATATCAGGAGCAGAGGTACAAAAGTGTTCGTATGACTAAAAAACAACTAAGGGAAATATAAGAAAAATGAACAAAGGTAGAGCAAGATTTGAAAAAAAATCACAAGCATGGATCAGTGCAAGAACCAACTGAACACTACTCACTNCACCTCGATTGGCTACTCGATATGCATTGGCATTATCACCAATAGCCACATGTGGATAAAGACCACCGGCCAGGACTACTTTTAACAATTGTAGATCAGCTTGAGTCATTTCACCATGGCGACTTGCATACTCAGCCAGGGAGGACAGATCGTAACAGAGAACCAATTCTAGATCCCGTACCGATACCGCTTGTGAAACAGCACCCAGACGAGTACCGGCTCCACCGGCAGCATTTAACCATTTGCGTAGACGAGAACCGTCAGTTTCACAT
>UZAN01052871.1:0-12120 GCA_900618425.1 Echinostoma caproni
CTTATTGTTGTTTATCGATTTCAATGAATACAACAGAAATGAACACATCCGCCCATGATCCATACCCATCTGACCTCACAGCATTCACTGTTCCAACTTCGTAACCGAGACCAGCTTGCGGACGATGAACGTTCTGCAAACTCGCTCACTCAGAGCGCTAATTTGTTAATTTCTCCCAGTCGGATCCGAGGACTCGAAGCGGCAAGCGATCTTGACAGCTGCTCGGGGATGATACAACGAGATTTCACCTCATGGACGGGGTTAGGACTCAGAATTGATTAGACAGCACGAGCAATTTGACTGAACGTTCTCTGTTTGAGACACCAATTCACGAATACCTACCGGAGAGAAGCACGGGAGTAATCCGGTGCATCCGTTTTATTTTTAATATAAATCAAACAACCCCGAATTACTGTGATTACACTTCCCACAGCGCCAATAATTCGTGGAAGATTCACGATCAAAAACTGGTTGNAACTGGTTGTGACATGGATTGTGTACGTCACTGTGCCGAGGAATTTACAGCCATTTATTTACTGCAGTCAGCAGTTGTTTGTGGGTGAAACTGGACCATTCAGTAACGGCGGTTTCCACACGTATGTAGTATGTCTTATTTGTTATTTAGTGAAAACGAATGTCTGACTTATTTTTGAAGCTTCTTAAAAGACATCTTTTTGAACATACATTTAAAAGATCCTTTGCCGGTTCTCTCAATTTGTGACATACTTGAACCGGATTAATGGATAGGCTTCTCTGAACTGATACTGATTGACTGCTTAATCCGTACGTAAGTCCATTCCTGTCTGCGGATTTCGCTGAACCCTTTTTGTTTCCCGGAGGGGATCAATCTATTTCCAGTATATCAAAAGATTATGTCAATTTCTGACCTTGTCTTGTTGTATGTCGCTGATGATAAATCGTGTCATGAGATGCGGCCTCATATATACAGTGCCCGGTAATGCAGATATCACACAATATAACCTTCTTCCGATGTAAATGATTTCACCGGTATTGTATTTTGAAGCATGCTACTGTTTCTTGAAGCCTCAGCTTGAAATAAGCAGTGTTGGCACAAATGTAGGATGTCAGATGGAAGTGAATTCCAGGTGATGTACACTCTGATAGCGAAGGAATGACACCGGTATCTCAATCGGTAATTTTGGATCACTTGGGTGAGACAATTTCCTCTGAGATGGACTTTAAATGAACCATTTGTCAGTAAAACCATGGATGGCTGGGGTTATTCAATATTTCATGCAGAACACCAGAGTGGTGAACAAACTCGCGTTTCGTATTCATGCCAATGATTCACAATGTATATCACCAATTGAGAATAAAATCGTCTAGGGAAGATAAAATAAAGTTACATCACAGATTGCTAGAAACAATCTCATCATGAGACAGTATTCAATACATCGGAGTCGAACTAGATTGTATTCAGTGTAACGTAATTATTAGAATCTCTCTATATAGGTAGCCTTGGAAACAATAGTTCTGTGGAAGGGATTACAGTACATCCCTTCGGTTATTTGTCGTCGAACTGCTGCCTCATTAAGGAGGTGGAACTGAACCTTTTTTGATCGCAAAAATGTCCACTTATACAATTTTTGGCTAACTCGGGATGATCAATACTTAAAATGCTAGATTGTTTTAACGCCTTGTGACCCTTCGAATTCCATCATCATCTACTTATGGTGTTGCCTAGTGTAGCGCTATGTTTCATTGTTGTGCGTTTCGACGTCCTTTTAAAAAAATAGTATGGGGAGTAAACGTCTCTTATTCTGTCTGACAATCTCTGGGCAAAGCACCAAGGCATCAGAAGCTGCGTGGATCAAACGGAAGGTACGTGAAGTAACGACTGAAAGTAGGCTATTGGCAAAGACTTGTTTAACCAATGACGTTTCTTTGTACGTATTATTTAATCCCATTGATCTTCCTCAAGAAACAAACCGCTACTTCTGTGGCCTTTTTCCTGGATCTAGATGATGGGAATTTCTAGGGGGCGATTGCTAGTGCGATTCTGAGCTACATTTGCGACCTTCATTCGTGCCTATTCCAATTACTACAATTTAGTGTCGCGAAATGGAGCTGCCAGCTATCGAGCAATTGAACCTGTGTGCCAGTCCGTCTGGGATCGACGAATAAGTGGAGCGGTTCGAGCTGTGATGCAGCATTCGCAAGAGTGGCGCGCGAAACCAATCGACCCTACTCCTCACTGCGGCCGTGACTTGCATTCTCTGCTAAAGAAACTGACAATTCCCGAGGCTCCGGCAAAACTTCTATACGACTCCTTGAAATGGTTGGTGCTTGATCACCTGCTGCCCACTGAGTTCCAGGTAGATGAAAGAGCCAAATTTAATTCCTTGATAAGTGCCGAAAACATGTCTTGTCACGTTTTCATCCTCCAGTTGAACAAGCAGTTGGCCTGAAGTAATTATGGCGATCGTTTGGAGGAACAAGTGTACGATGTCTGGTGGTAGATATTAACAAATTGACACTGCAACGGAAATTGTTAGAAAAGAAAGATGTGACATTTGCTGAGGTACGCAAGATCTGTGAAAACATGATCTGATGCAAGCAACTTCTGGCGAATCGGTCACTCTCTACGGAACGGCCAGAAACCAGTCCGATCTCCAGTGTCAAAATACGCATCCAAGCCACAACGCGATAATCCTGACACCACGAAACCCATCAATCCATGTCTGTCTTGTGGAGCTTACATTTTGCACTCCACGTGTCTATTCCGCAATGCTGAATGCTATGGATGCGGGAAAATTGGACATACACGAGGGTTGTCCAAACAGCCTCGCTGTAACCTGGCACAGCCACCGACCCAGCAAGACACAAGCCCTGTGTTTGTCTTACGAACCCAGAGTGTGATCAGTGCATATACAAAGATATGGTGCTTCAACCCGGTATGCAGCACAAATGCATTGCAAACACAAGTCCGGAATCTATGATTTCTGTTGACGTTGTACGATCAATTTATCTGGAAACCAAGTTAGTCTATCTATATGAATCCCTGGTTTTACGAGATAGAAACTACCTTTGATAAACGAGGTTTCAATGATGGCACAATCTAAAGAAAAACAGTTTCCATTCGATTCCTGATCGCCAAAAGCGGTCCATCTATATTGGGTCTAGCTGCTATTCGTGTGTGGAACCAATCAGTGTCACTCCATACCAGCACCGCGTCCAATGTGCACATGCATCCGCAGCAGCTAATCCTGAAGTGTTCCAACAAGGCATGCATGTTCAGTTCGCCAGACTGAAAGTTGACAGTGAGCCGATCTTCATAAAACCGCGCGTAATTCCATATGGCCAGCGCGACGGTGTACCGAAAGCCATCGAAAAAATGGAGCGTGACGTTATCATCAGTCGTGTCATGTTAAGCGCGTGGGCAACACCAATAGCAGTGGCAATCAAAAGCGACAGAAATATACCGCGAATTTGGAGTGACTTTTGCTAATCTTGAACTCTTAGGTTGAGAAAGTGTCACCACCACCATGGAACGCATTGTATGGCAACACGTGCTTATCAAAAATCGACTTGGCAAACATCTTCAAATTCCTCTGGTTCCCGCGTGCAGGCAATTCACCACTATCAACACACCATGGGGACTATCAATAATTTCTTGACATTCAATGTACATACTTCATCATACGAATTCCCGGGAGCCATTGACTGGGTTATACGTGGATTGGTGGGGTGTTGGTATATCAGGATAATAAGTGTTTGAATCAAGAAAGGCTGAACACAACGCCCAACTCATTCAATTACTGAAGCTTTCTTCTCAAAAGAATGTGTCGATTCGGACATCCAAATGCCTGTTCAGCTTTACGGAATTGGAATTTTCGGGTTTCACAGCTGATTTGAAAGGCTATCGTCCTGACCCTCGTCGCTTTCGTCCCCTGACTGAACTCGAATCGCCGAAGGACCAACACCAACTGAGGTCCCATCATGGGATGCCTCCAGCACTACTCGCTTTTCATCCCAAATCTCTTCGCAAAGGCCCAACCGCACGGAAGCAAATTATCATTTGACGTGTGGCACAACTTCACTTGTAGGGAAACGAATTCGAAATATTTTGTAACCACGAAAACACGCGAACAGCTACTGACAGTCTCATTTCTGAATGCATACGGCAGAAACAGAACGCAAATCACTTTACCGCCAATCGACGTGAGATGATTTTCCGCAAGTCATCAAATGTATGCTCTTACTCGCTTGGTCACTACAACTTTTATTAACCTACAATGTAGCGCACTTGCCACTAGATTGGAAGATCTGGCACAATACATTGTGCTTTTGTATGCAGCTGTACACTAATGAGCGGACAAGGTGGATCACACATTGGTTGACGATGATCACTGCGAAGCTTCTATCGATCGACAAATGATTGAGAATTGCACTGAATACAAGAGCACGCCTAGGACCTGGCAATGGCACCAATGCACGAGCGAAATGTATGAGGATTACTGGCTTTAGGTGGTTAAAATCTTGAGCCCATCAGAAGCCTCTGATATAAACAATTTTCCACACTGATGTCTGTACAACTCAGACTCGTTATCAGCATGCCGGATTGGCCCTTAACCCGAGGTTGTAAGAAAGAGAACAGAATGGATCAAGATGAAGGAGCGCATATTGCAAAGTGAATGAAATATACCTGACATGAGACGAATGGTAGCTGCTTGGAAAAAATTAAAACAGGGAAATGGGAAACTAGAAAGTAGGGATGTGGGTGGAGGGAAGGCAAGGGCAATCATTATTATTGTAGTTCACCGGCAACTTTCATTGTGGGGGAGTGAGGAGCTCACCGACCGATCGGAAAACTATCTGAATTGCACGGGAAAACAAACACGCGGGCCGTGACAGTCTGGGAGGAACAAGTGACAAGACCGTAAATGCGGAGTAAGGGATGCATAGAAAAGAAAATCAGAAAATGGAAAGCTGACAGACAGAGGGAGGGGGATACAAAGCGAATGGAACGTTCAAAAGAAACGACGAACGGAGGCGTTCATTTGTGAGGACACGTTCGACGAGGTTGCCGAGCCTGCAGATCCGGCCGGACTGGCGCGAGTACGTGGGGAAGCCGAACTGTTAGCCGCTGCATTCATCTTTTGTAGCTGTTGTTGTTGTTGCTGCTGCTGCTGAATTGCAGCAGCCAAGGTAGCAGTATTCAAATAATTAAACTGACTAAGGTCAGTGGCATAAGGAGCAAGCACCGCTGTGAGCGCAACCGGGGATGAGGCGCTCACCGAAGCAGAGGAACTGGTACTCGTTGTATTGGCGGCTGCTGCGGCGGCTGCAACCGACGCCAAACCAGCCTGTAGAACAGCAGCGTTGAGTAATGCCGGCGACGCATTACTGACACCGATCGAAGCCATTAGGGCAGCTGCTTCGGATAAACGGTCAGACTTTGCTTGGTTTGCTAAAGACATGGCATTTGCGTGCTGAAAGAATAAGTGAAGTAGGAATGTAGTCAGACAAAACTACTTCGATCACAAGACCGATTGGTATGAACAACAGATTTCAGGTATCAGTAACAAGTTTCAATCATTCAACAGGTGGCGATCATTTTATTGATTTGGTAACTAAAGACTAACAAACAAAAACGAACAAACTAACAGAACGTCGGCAGGAACAACCAAAGATTTTGTCAAGGATATTTAGTATGGAAAAGAAAACGGTGGAAATGAGATCAAGCTTTTCTTAGATCGTTTCTACCCTAATCGGTGCGAAAACAAATCTCACGAGGTACGTTTGTTCCACAGAAAAAGATAATGAGAACACAAAGAGGCAAATATGCTCGTTTTCGGGTGCCGTAATCGTGTCCATACAACACAATTAATATAACACTAATACTAATATTAACATTATTAATAATTAAAGCTAGGGATTTACGATGGAATGGGAAGATAATTCGAATATTGAAAACTTTGGATCACACTAGTTTGGATGTGGGTTACGAGTAAACTATTAATGGCAGTAGTACTTGAGGATGGACCATTGTCCGGAGCTTTATTGCTTGTAGAAATCAGGATCCAATGGTGCATCTTGTATATGGAATAAGTGAATGTCAGCTATTAAATGATGTGACCAATTATTCACAGTCAATATAATTATTGTTGTCGTACAAACGATTTGATCGAGCGAAGTTTACTGAACCTCATCCATCTCGCATGAAAACCTAAATTGGTGCTCTGTGTACCACACCACGGAATAGATTCGATGAGAATGGATAAACAGCACAAACAGTATTTTGGGGGCAGCAATGGCTGCTTTCAGCATATACCTCACCGTAGTATGTGCTTTGGTCAACAGGCGGACATACGCACATAGGGATGGCATATAGAAAGAGACTATAGGTGTGTGCACCTGAGTTGCGTTTAAGCTAGCCCCAGGAAAGTGAAATTCATATTTGTGACAATAAAATGCCACTACGCCTGTCCCGAAATGGCCACATTGTGCATGGTGAAGTAGGAGGGAATCCACCATTGCGGAAGCAAAAATGACGAAGTAGTGGTCGCTGAATTGAGTTCGTTTCTTAGTTGGGCATATACAAATTAAATTGATACGATTTAAAGAGGAAGAAGAAAAAGAACGTTTGGCTGTCGACTTATTCCCGTGCCCCTCAGCGAATCGAAAATGTACAAGAGGAACAGAGGATTTGATTTGATTATATAATGAACTCGTCGTGCAAATGAGGAGTGACCGGAAAAACTAGGGAGCACTGGGCAGCTGTTTCGACCGGGTTGGGTTTCAACAACAAT
Organism: Echinostoma caproni; assembly: GCA_900618425.1. Classification (NCBI taxonomy): domain Eukaryota; kingdom Metazoa; phylum Platyhelminthes; class Trematoda; order Plagiorchiida; family Echinostomatidae; genus Echinostoma; species Echinostoma caproni. Next base: position 6,774 of record UZAN01052871.1, read on the forward strand.
GCGAATCCATTGACCCAACTAGGGATCGAACCCGGGACCTCAGACGTAGAACCCAAGCATACTTCACACTTGACCAACCTGAGGCAACTGATTAGACCGTTTTTCACTTTCCCTATACACCATATAACAACCTATCACTGCAGGCATCGCATCTTGGGCATCTCAGTACTAGTCATTAGGGCTGTGGCTCGGTTGGAAACATTTCAACCCGACTACAAATTGCATAATAGCGGAGGCTTCAGTTTAATCATATGGTGAATTTCGTGTAAAGAGCAAATAAAACGTGAATTGTAAAACTATGAAGCCTGGTGACCGAGTGGGTAGTACACCTGCATTCTACCTGTGAGGTCCCGGGTTCGACCCCCAGTTAGGTCGATGGATTCGCACTGTTGATCAGACCAAATTAGGTCCAAACAGCTGTCCAGTGTTTCCTAGCTTTTCCGCGTGCGCCTCGCTTACACGACGAATTCCTTGTAGAATCGAAAATGCTCAACAAACCCTCGACCGCACATGCGATGGTTGAATGGTTTACGATGCTGTTATTGGCAAAAAATTATACCACTGTCGTCCCAGTTTGTTGGTGGTCAATCCTGTTTTATTGATCTCTTCAAGAACTTACACAGTTTACTTTCAGTCACCTGGCAAACGTTGCACATATTCTTTACTAAAGAATTATAATTTAGTTAAACTGTCCTCCAGTACCGCGTAGCATTCAATGTCAGCTTAGAGGTTGTAGAATAAACCGAAAAGTTGGATAGCTTCACGAATTTTCGTTTCTGATTGTAAGAGAAGTGAACAGAGATCGGTTTCATCAATGACTGCTGAAAATGTGCGACAAGCATCCTAATCCCGTGAATGAGCTTTGTGAACGATTTCTTTCGCAAAAGAACCTCTAAACATCTCGGAGTTGCAAACACACATCATTGTGTTTACACCAAAAAAAAACGCTGAAGCTTGCTGTCAAAAACTATAAATCGAGAGATATTGGCCCTGGTGAAACTCGATTTCTGGCAATCACAAAGCAGAAAACACCAAATTATGGCAAATTATAAGCGATCTCGCAACATCCTTGTTCACTTCGGCTATCTCCTATGGGAGGATCAGCTAAATTCATGAAAATTTCATAAAATGTAGTGAGAATTGGGTGAGAGTGGTGTTCCCAACATCGTTCGACATTTGTTGAGATTGCACCTCTGTCTTTCAACAGCCAAATGTGAACAACAATGCTGTATGGTTTTAGTAATGATGCACTTAGATACAAGCTGCTTTCCTAGCCTTTGGATCAGGAATATCTCTTCTTTCACAAATCGCTTTATTCACCCAAATGGATGGATTTTCAGCTCCTTGCACACTAGGGTCATTAATCATCGCATACAGTCACAAAGGAAAAGTTAAATACAGCATCCTAAATTCAAGATGAATATGGCGTAAAAATTTGAAAAAATGGATATCATTTACGTAGGAATTTGAAATAGTTTTCTCTAACGAATGCTTTTGCGTCAGAAATCACGAAGGATATGGGATAACGGAAATTGGTAGGCAGTGGTACGAGCGTACATCAGTTTATAACGACATCTAGTTACATAAGTGGATACATATTGTTTAAGTTCTGTGAGTGACGTCTGATAGAATATTGTTGCAGAAGTTTTCGGAAGAGGTAAAATGTTTGACGGCGATAAAGTTAATCAAGTGTAAATAAGGAATACCACTTGTGTGCGAAATAATTTTAATATACTGGCAAAGAATTGTGTAGTCGTTAACTGTAAGATCTCAAATAAAACTGGGGAGCAGTTACGAAGATGAGTAACAACACAAGAATATACGGTGGAACTTTTGAAGATAGCAAGCAGGAAATAAAGAAACACAATCGTCGAATCTTTTTAAAAGTAGAGTTTGAGTTTAAAGTCCATTTGAGATCTTGCAGAGAACGTACTGGGGGAACAGACTGGTTATCAACATAGAACACATGACAATTCCTTCAAAAGAATGTAGCCGTTCTCCTTTGGCTAGTGAGAAGGTGACATCCCTACATTTAGAGGCATTGATAGACAATTTGGAATACCAAGACCATAACTTTAAGGCTTAAGATTTGAAGCTATGAGAAACGGAAATCACCTAGAAATTTGCAGCCCATGGTGGCAGCATCAGCATACTTGATAAGATCATCTGGGTCAGTGGGTAGGTTTTGTATGTAGAAAGAGAAAAAGGGACAGTATTGCTCCCTGGAGCACCCCTGAATTGACCGGTAGCGAGTCAGAAATTTTTCCGGGAAACTTCGTGAAGTGTGTTCTACAAGTAAAATAATCTTGGAGAGATAGGATGGTATGGGGCAATCCAGCACTCTGGAGTAAAGACAAAAACCTACCCCTGGTAACAGTTAAAAGCATTACACGAAATGCTGTACTATGCATGTCTAGGGATTTCAAAACTGAGCTTACCAAATGTGCAAGAGTGTCTAAGGTAGAACGTTGATTGCGATAGGTGAAATGGCTGTGATCTAACTGTCCAGTGTTAGGAATAATGTTAATAAGCATAAACTTTTCAAAAGAGTTCTAGTAAAACAGAAGTGCAGGTGATTGGTCGAAATCTCCCGGCTTCCTTTTGGGGACTGGTGTCGAACTAATGTTAGGCCTATGGGCCAGACGTGCTAACAATACTGTAACCCCCAACATCGAAGGTATTACCACAGTCCAGCGTACGACCGTTTGGTCATGAATGTGATCGCGGGTATTGTTTTGATTGTGGTATCATTATTCGTCACCCGACTGAGCTCATCGCAGAAGCGGTCAACTAGAATTATAACTGCCAAACTGCTTATCGGCAGCAATCAACACCCGGCGTTGTAAAAGCAAAGGGCAATGTTTAAATCGCAAGTAGAACGACCCAAAACCATTTGGGTTATCTGATAAACAGGCGTTTGACATGTTTCATTAGACTCAACAGACAAAACATTTCTTTTATTTACACCAAATCGTGGCTAATTATAGGAACAGTACTATCTTCGATGCATCGATTTATTTTCTGGTGACGTGCTGTCTAATACTGATTAAACAGAAGACAAATTATGGCTGAGTAAAGAATCACATACGTTGTAAGCGTTTCTGCATACTTGGAGTGATTGACGGTGCAGCCATATGTGACACGCGCTTTTTGCGTTCAGTTAGATGCGTAGATCAGCAGCGCTGCCATCTGCAGAGCATTACTTGCTTTTTACTTTAGATTACATCAGTTATCTTCTGATAGCGGAAGAACCTGTTTTATGAAGAGCTGATGGGAATCAGTAAAGAGTGATATTCCCAACACCGTTCGGTTTTTGTTCAAACATATCTCCGGGATTTACAAAACCGAGTGGGATTTACAAGACAGTGGGGGTATGCCGTAATGCACTTGGAAGTCAGACTGCACTTCTAATCACTGGGTCCAGAACATGATTTCAACTGCGGAGTCCTCCGGAATTGTTTGCATGGATGAAAACGTGACTCGGAGAGTTCCGGGAAGCCAACTACTCTTGGCAGTTTAGCCTAACTGACAAACTGTTGCAGGTGTGGCCGCATTCAAGCAACTTCGTAGAGCAAGAGGTGACAGATGGTTGAATGGTGCAAAACAATGGCAACGAGGAGTTTTGATGGGACACGGAAAATACCGAGTCACAGCTGTTATTAATTCCGAAAAACCTAACATCTAACTGCTGAGAAAGTCATGCATTTGATTGAACACGTGAAGAAGTAATGTTAACGGATCGATTGAAAGTACACGATAAATGAAGCCCCGAAGATGAACACTGTTATTGTTTACGGACTATTTGGTTCGTCGTAGAGCTATAATTGACAAGAACTGTAAATACTTGGGCGGAGACAGATTCGCATGTTTTATCTTCTCGGAAAACAGCACGAATCTTTGAAGCCAACTAAAACAAAGGGATTACTTGTGTCCATTAAAACAGCGATTGTCGACTGGTAATACATGTGACACAATTTCAGACGACTACGTATGACGAACATGTTCACGGTACAATTGCAACAGACAGCGAAATAGGAATGTCTTTATTCATTTAAGAACAAAAGCGGAGACAAAACTCACCAGAGCGGCATCACTAGGTTGATTTGACATACCAGGCCGATTAGTCATGAAATCTGATGGTATTGAGTATTTGGCTAACAAATGTTGCTTTTGATGAGCTTGCTGTTGTTGTTGTTGCTGCTGCTGCTGTTGCTGTAATTGGATCTGTTGAGCAGATTGTCCAGTGGTGATACTACCTCGGTAACCAATGGGTGCCGGTGGCAATGAACCAGCATTCGCACCAGAGGCGGTCGTAGTAGACGGAGTGTTGATTGTCAAACCCTCCAATGAAGCACCAGCTAACATGGGAGACAGTAGCGGATTGATTACACCCAGTGAAGACAATTGTTGCTGTTGCTGTTGCTGCTGTTGTAACTTCTGAGACTGCTGGGCGTTGGCAGAATTTGCTGCATGGGCTAACTGTGCCAAGCACAGGTTAGGATCCAAAGCAGCTGTGACATCAGTTCCTGTATTAAAAACAAAAAAATCTTCGGACGCCAATATAAATATATAACAACCTTTGACTTCATCAATTTCATCAACACAAGAAGACATATATGGACACAAGTGATATTGGTCATCAATTTCGCGCGTTCTCATTGAGCTGCAGTCACCTGGTTTTTTTGACCTGATGGCATAAATATGCGTTTTTAAGTGAATGACAGCACGCAAAATTGATGGCCAATACCAATAATGCCCTCAAATGTCTTCTTGTGTTGACGATATACAAACATACCTATTTTTATTCCTATAAAGTGTTTATTCATCAAATACATCATACTGAGAATCCTCTCAAAAGGAACCATCAAATATTTATGCACGTGAGTATAGTACATATTATAATTCAGTCTCGTGTACTATCAAATTACAACTCAGAATTGACGGAGTTTAAGAAGGCAGTGTCGATGAGATTTCAGAGATCATACTTGTGTGCATAAAGTAGTAGGAAACAACATGGACCATCTACCCTCGATACACGTGCGCTAATTCCCTCTCACACTCCTCTAACTCAGACAGCCAGATCGCGATAACTGGGACCGAATGCTGCGAGGCATGCAAGTTAAACTGACTAACATTAGTGATCGTAGTGAATTCCTCAAATTGGAACTTACTGAACAATAAACAACCGTTAGATAAAACACATTAGACTAAAAACGTCAATAATTGTGCTCCCATTGCTAGCAATTTTCGGGGATTGTATTCAAACAAGAGCCATAAAAAACAATCTAATCTTGAGGATCTAATGGTGTTTCCGATTTCATATATATATATATATATATATATATAT
>UZAN01052873.1:6065-17140 GCA_900618425.1 Echinostoma caproni
GCCCACAACGAGCCATAAAGGGTCACTTTACAAAAGACTCAATTCCTATCAGGCGTGGTGTAGCTACAAGGTGGCAAGAAACCATGCGCAGGGTATGCACCGAAGAGCCAGGTACGACTATGGGCATGGGATTGCGAACCTAAAGAGGTTCTATGCTCACGTCCAACCTAAAAAGGCATCAAGAGAGGAGATTTAAACCTTAGAAAGCACTGATGAACGTCTTGCCCAAAATAAGGAAGACAAAGCGAATGCCCTTCGGGAGTTATTTAAGGGAGTGTACAGACAGCCGGTACCGTTAGGTATGACGGATAGATTCGACTATCCTGGCGTAACAGCACAGTTGACCGAAATAACTGTGACACCAGACGAAGTCCTTCGAGAGCTAGCTACTCTAAACAAATTCAAGGGAGCAGGATCGGATGGCATACATCCCGCTATTGTTGAAAGTCTAGCGGGGATACTCCGAGGGCCTTTGACAAAGCTGTTCCAGGTAGCTCTAGATTTAAGCGAGACACCGGAAGATTGGAAATGAGCAAAAAGAGCATATGGCTGCGTACCTAGTAGGGCAGGAGCTACTAACGCCAGTTCAAAATGACTTTAATAAGTGGAAGTCTTCTCTATGGAATCTACTTGCTTTCCTCGATGATTTCAAACGACGCTCAGACGAGCGACAGCATGTCGTGGTCTCTTACTTGGACTTTAGCAAAGCCTTTCACTCTGTAAGTCATCAGGGGTTAGACCGGAAAACGCAACTCTTACGAATTGGGGTGGAAGTTAGATAGTGGGTAAACTGCTTCATAACTAACCACACTTTCCAGGTCAAGGTTGGTGCGCACTTATCGGTGCCGGCTAACATGACTAGCGGTGTCCCTCAAGGTTCTGTGTTAGGCCCACTGCTATTCCCGTTGTTCGTCAATGATCTGCCAAGGGAAATCAACAACCCGTGGTTCATGTTTGCGGACGACTTCAAGGTGACTGAAGCGAATGTATGTCGAGACCTGCAGGTGGATATACGGTTATCCGAAAAGTGGGATCTTCCTCTCAACCTAGCCAAATGTCAGCTTCTAACAGAAAAGTTGAAATTGATAGTCAAAATGAGATGCAACTCAAGAGAGACAGACGTTAAGTACCTGGGAGTCATTGTACCACAAGACTTTAGACCCTCACAACAATGTCAGAGGGCAGCCAACATAGCCCGAAGGGAATTTTTTCGTTTACACTCCACCATTTCGGTTAGGAGACCCGAGGTTCTCATACCTCTGTACAAGTTCATAGTTAGGCCACACTTGAAATATTGTGTTCAGGCATGGGCATTATAATTTCGGAAAGACATCGAATGTCTACAAAGAGTGCAACGCCTGGCCGCAAGGATGATAGTGGGAAAGAGAGGTAAGAGCTACGCGCAGGGACTCAAGGACCTTAATCTGTTCTCATTGGCAAGAAGGAAAATCAGGGGCGATCTCATGGAAGAATTTAAGACCGTAAACGGTCTATCCGAACTCAAGTTTGAGGACATGTTCCAATTCATCAATTCAAGTGGCATTAAGGGGTATAGTTAAAGGCTGCAACGTAGTCTTTTAAGGTTGAACATTTGAGCCAAGTTCTCTACAAGTCACGTAAAAACTCACTGCAATAATCTACCCGAAGATGTGGTAAGTTGCTCGAACGTCACAGTCTTTAAGAGGTCTTTAGAGGACTGTTGAGCTTTTATACTCCCTGAACGCCATTGCTTAGGACGTGATACTGCGTCTCACATTCTGCCTTTCATACAAAGCCTATTAACTCGCAGTGTTGGAAGCTACAAGATCAGCCAACAACACATCCATCCGGACGCGCGATTGGCCCGGATCACACATCGTCCTGTGCAAACTGAACTCAACTAAAGTGAAAAAATGGCAGAATGTCAAAGGTGTCACTTACGGCAACCACTCTTATGGCCATGATAACAGTAAAGTTTCCATTTTGTTCTAACTGATATGACACAATACCTAATAATCTGTTCGTGCCATACTAGTGATTTTACTAGGTTGAAAATGCAGGTCAATTTAGACACTTCCTAAATCGTTCGTGTATCTGGTGCGGAAAGCCGACTGCTCTGTTTCGACCGTTCGCCGTTCTTTAAAAACAACACACAGTTCTTAATGATCGTAAGATTGACTAAACGAAAGATGATAAAAAAGATTTGGTTCCTCTGCGGGCATCCAGTTTGAGTTTTCGGTAATCGTGTGAACACACCAACCGTTGTGGTTCGCTAAAATGAAAACCGGCAAGTTTATCTCTGAAAAATATACTATTTTCTGCAAACCGGTTCCGAGCGGAATGAATATAATCCGGAAGAGGCCAGTAACTACACAGAAGTTGAGCAATCATGTTAAATGTCTACACAACCGTCCAGCTCAGTTCAGAGTAGAAAAATGTCACTGATTTCCGCCTTTATGATAACAATAACAATAACAATGGTATATTTCACAACGAAAGTCGTGAGGCGTTCTGGGATGCACGATAATTTTGTACAACAAATGGCAGAAAATTTGGGTTGACAGTTAAGGAGGTTAAGAAAAAACCGAAACGCGATCTGTTTGCGCGCGAGAAACAAAGATAAACACAAAACGGTCAGTGGATAACTTTGTTCATTCGGGAAATTTATAAAAAGGAAGGTGAGCAATGTAACACATTTCTGACAGGTTATAGTTATGTGGATAAGGAGATATAGAGACGAAAAGTCACAGAGGCGGAAATGTTAGAAATGAAGACGTGTACACATGTCGATGGGTGTGTGTTATCTAGAACTGAGTTCAATCAGGGAAGAGAAATGAAAACTCTGCATACTGGACGCGGTAAAAATGTGAAACGTTGATCGTGGGAAGGTGAAAAGAGACAAAAACTGGATGAGTGGAGTTGTTTTGAAGGTTGTTTTGTATATGTGCTGGAAGATCTGTGCTTGAAAAAAATGGTTATATAAAGTCCTGTCGGTACGACTAGCTTCTGAGTGAAATCACTGTTTTGGCGAGGATGATCGGGTCAAGACGGGGAGGAGAGGTTTCAGGCCTCACCAGGTCCTCTGTCATCGATAAAAAACACGAGGCGTTTGGGTCGCTGCGTGTAGGCCTGCAACTCAACATTGAGTTTGTTTAGTGAAACGGTCCAATCGATGTAAGATTTCATAGAGTTCAGCTTTCGGTTTTCCGGTTTACTTCAGTTTACTTCAAAGGTGAATATCGTACCGATCCTACAGGAGTCGTCGTTAGTCTTACAGCAGAAGATCTCTGGAATAGAAACCGGAAATGCGAAACGGTCTAGGTTTGGTTCCTAGCTGATGAGTGGGGAGGGAAGGAGTGGAAGCATGCATGTCATCGCGCAATTTACTGTTAGAAAGTCAGAACCGTCGTGAAGGTGGGATGATAAATTGAACCAAGAGAACAGCTTCCACAAATGACCTCTAGAGAGACATAGCAATTAAAATACAAACGGTAATGCAAACATTTGTAAAGCGTACAATACAGACACCTCGACGAAAAAAATGCATAGGAAATAAAGGTGAAAATAGAAAAGCAAGAGAGAACCTGGCTGAAGTTCAGAGACATTACGCAGGCAAAATAGGTGGTTTGTTTGCACAATCTTTTGTAGTAGCATATACGGGAAATGATGCAAAGTGGTATTCGCGGTGCCACTGGATCATATCTCTTATTTGACATTCAGTATTATGAAAACCATGGAGAGAATATTTTACAGACCTCTACTTAATACCCCATGAAGCAGCCCGTACGGTGTTATCATCGCTTATGGGATCATTGATCATGGATCAGCCTTATAAACACCTGCCTCATTCACTAAACTATAAATAATTGCACAGATGTAGCCAGTATGTGAAAATATGTAACGGGTTGAACAGCGAAACAATAAAGATAAGAACGCATGCAACGAAAATAAGCAGTGGGAGGTGAAGCCGCAGGTAAAAGATTGTTGCCAATGCCAATGTGGATTGAATGAATTATTCATCCATGGAATGACAAAAATAGTTGATTTCTCTTAGGTAATGAATGGATTCGAATTTGATTTTATTATCCAAATGAAACGCTGCAAATTCCTTCACTTCTGCAACCATTGTTAACCATATGTGAGGTGTGCATTTCAATGTCAGAAATATGTAAGGTGTCGCATTTGATTCAAAAGAATCGGTTTTATCCGAGAGAAACTCGTCCTCAGTGGAATTTTTTAATTGGGTTATTGAGGGCTTAGACTGCCTCCACTCATGCAATAAAACATGCCCACATTCACGTCTGGGCATGATGACTGACTTATCGATCTATCTAGGCATGATTTGCTTCCTTACCCGACCGACAGGGGTCGATTAACTCCGGGTTTGTCAATTCGTAACTATGACGCGCACTCAATCAAAGATCATGAACACAACGTTCCCGGGTGAAACGTGTGTCTGTGGAAAGATGAAGGAGAACGGTCTACCTAACCCCTTCTCCGAAACATTCATCCTCGCTCGGTAATTCACTCAAAAGTACTTTTGTTTCTTTACGGAGAAGTTAGTTCATTCGGACCGGACGGGGTTCAGAAAGACCTGGTCCAATCGGTAACATTTGACGGCCGGAAAACCAATATTATTCCGGGGTTCCCGGTGAAATACGATTGATTGGATTTACTTGAAGTTACGACGGATTCACTTGAAGTTAAAACCGATTTACTTGAAGTTGAAAAGGTATTGACGCGTAGGATTAGGCCTCTATTCAATTTTTGATTTTTTCGTTTAATATACCCCAACAAGGGAACGCTTTCAAGCGTGAGGTCTCTTACTTAGACAAGAGGAGAAGATAATTTTCTTTTCTTCCTCTTCCCTTGTAGAGGCGGAGATGAATGGAATGAGCAGAAAACGTGAAGTACCACAATATTGAACACTCGCAGTGGTCGGGTCAACAAATGACTTACTACCGAAGGAACTCTGGACACTCGATTGGCCGTGGTCATTTCCTCAGGGTTGAGTTCAGAGGCTTCAATTGTACAGCTGTGACAGAAAGCTGGCTGCGCCAAGATATAAAGGTAAAATCGCTGGCACCGCCATGATACTGCAACTACAGGGCAGGTCGAAGTGACGGGTGGACTTGCGGGGGAGCAATGGTGCTGGTAGCCAACGATCATAAGCAAGTGACTTGGGGGCAGTTAGTGACGCCAAACGTTCTTGTTGCATCAAAGCACCAGGAAGGGATAACTGGGTATCATGTACATACAAAAGCTCAGCATCAACTCAGGCCGAAGGTCGCCAGCTGCTGTCATTCCTAAAGAATGTAGCGGTGAAGAATGGAACCGTAGTAATTGTTGGGACTTCAACGCCCCTGTAGCAATGTGGGAGGAATTGATTGCTCCGCCCAACAAATTTGGGGAAACTAAAGTAAAGTTTGTACTGGACCTTGCTCTTTTCCAGCATGTCACGAGTCCAACGAGGTGGCGGGTAGACAATAACCCTTGACTCCCAGACTTGGTGATCACGAAACATTCCAGCGAGGTCGACTGCTTGAGAATCACAGCACCACTTGGACGAGTTGACTATAGAATGTTGCGTTTCACCATTCCAAGTGCGATAGATTTGCCACCACGGAAGCTGATAAGGGATCAAAATAGAATCGATAAAAAACACATTCTCGGGGCGACTGGAAGTAGGGAATGGAACGTGTCGTACAGGGATGTTGAGGAGGGTTGGCAGCTCTTTAAGGAGAGGCTAGGGCGGCTTAATGAAGAATTTGCACCATCTAGAACTGGTGGACGAGCCGGGCCACCAAGGCTCAACAATTAAAAAAGCAAACGTGCGGTTGATTTAAATGAAAAGGGAGCCTGTTACAATACAAGGGAAAGAGTGAAAGAGCCAAAAGAGTCCAGATGGTTTGCCGACTTCAATTTGAGCAAAGACTGGCAGAAAGAGCCAAGAACTGCCCGGAAATATACTATAACTATGTTTAATCTAGTACAGCTACCATAGTAGCGGTTGAATGCACAAGGAACACTCAGAGCCATCATGCCTTGACCAAAGGCCAGAAAGCCGTGGAAATGCGTATGCTTTTCGAAAGTTTTCACGTGCAAGACCCCGGAAAGCCACCTGGAAGGATGCTGATTAACTCAGTCCCCGTCATGGACGACTTCCATGTAATACCAGATGAAATAGGGGATATAGTGCAAAGACTAAATGTGCACAAAGCCGTAGAGACGGATGGAACTCATCCCGCCGTCCTTAAACCCCTTGCGGCGCACGTGGTGGGCCCCCACACTGAGCTGTTCAATTGGTTACTCCGTATTGCGCAACTGCCCAGAGACTGGATGACGGCAATAGTTGTCCTCATTCACAAAGAGGGCAATAGAGAACAGTCGGAAAATTATCGGCCAGCGAGCCTACTGTCGGTTGTACTAAAGGTATTGTAAAGGGTTAATAGAAAAAACTGTTCGAACACCTTATGAGAAATAAATAAATAGCCGATAAGCAGCACAGCTTAGTTGAAAGCAAATTCTGCTTGACCAACCTGCTGTCGTACCTGGATGAGGTCAACAGCCGACATGATAGGGGAGAGCGAGTCGAGGAATGCTACATGAATTTCAGGAAAGCCTTTGACTCGGTAAATAATCGCTTCCTCCTAAACAAGTTGGAGTGTCTCAGGGTTACTCCGGGTGTAGTAGATTGGTTGAAAGCCTACTCGCAAAACAGAACTTTCCGCGTGAAAGTAGACGACGGAATACCAGGGTNCAGTGGGATCCCCAAGGTTCGGTACCTGGTCCCATTCTGTTCCTCGTATACATCAACGATATGGTCCGTGGTCTGCACTCACCACTCTACTTGTTTGCCGACGACGTTAAAATCGTAGGCCGGCCAGATGTGCTACAATTGCAAGAGGATGCAAACAAGATCCAGGTGTGGACAGTTCACTCGGAACTCCCGTTGAACCTAAGCAGGTGTCAGCGGTCGATGTCAGTTGGTACTTTTAACGATGGGCGAATTGCGACCACAGAAATCCGTCTACCTCTAATAAGGAGCTAGGACATTAGGGATTTGGGTATCGGCATAGACGAAATCTTTATGCCTACACCTCGGTATCTGGCAAATGCGGCCAAAGTTATTAGGGCACTCCATCAACTTATGAAGGACGTAACCTCGCGAGAGGAAAGAGTGATGGTTCTACTGTACAAGGCTTTTGTGAAGCCGTACCTAGAGTACTGCGTTCAGGCCTGAACGCCTTACTTGGTAACAGACGTCAAGGTCTTGGAGGCGGTGCAAAACGGTTTCGCGAGGATCATAAGAGACATGAGGGATGTTACATACAGCTAGAAGCTCAGGAGGTTAAACCTGTTCTTTCCCAAGAGAGAGAATGCGAGGGGATCTCGTAGAGACTTTCAAGTAGCTGACCAGTGCCTCGGTAATGGAAACACCGCTACTGCACCTGTGCCACAACACCATCTCTAGGGGCAACGGGTGAGAACTGAGAAAGCCCAGGGCAACAAGGATTATTAGAACCCAGTTCTTTCTGCATCGGGCAATCAATGCGTGGGATCAGTTACCACGGCAAGTGGTTGCGGCTCGTAGCCTTGGGGCTTTTAAGCACCAGCTGGACGAGACATGGTCGGGTACATTTCTAGATGATGAATAGGATTAACAACCTGGTACCATGTACTTAAATCCCTCGTAGGACTTTGACCAATAACGGATTACAGTTCGGACTGGTAGTTGAGGGACCTCAGGGCAACGGACCGACCACCACAGTCCTCCTAAACTGGGTCTAGGCTGGACCCTGGATGAACTGCAGTAGTGCGTCTGGCGCTGGGAACCTGACAGGGTCAGTGATGCTTCTGCGCTGTAGATAGACTCACATGGCTCGATAGCCAAAAGGGTAACTGGGGGATACCATCACCATATGAAAAGTGCTTCGGTTTCCGATCATATCTGAACGTGTGTGCTGAACACAGAAGAAGTGGAGTCACAGATGAATGAAAGAGTACTCGGGACACTCGGACGACAGACCATAGTTTTGGGCCAGTCTGCTGAAATGAGGACCCCTCGCAATACTTTCACTTACCATACCTTCCACTTTACCCTAATTAATGCTTATTCTTATACCTCGTGCACCCTTCCAGGTATATCCGAATTCCTGCTTAATTAGAAAACCGTCTAGGGTACAGAATTGTCTCATCCCGCTAGCCGCTCAGCTAGGTGTATATCGATACTGCAGGCACTCCCTTTCAGCATTCAACTGTATCAGCTGCAGACGTAGCACCTTAACCGAAAAGTTGCCCAAGTCTGCACCGAGGGGCCCGAGAATCGGCTCGCAAAGTATTCTCTATTGTTGATGCACACGTAGGCAAACGATTCGCTTACGGTGCAATAGCCTGGACTCAAATTTGCATCAGTTGCAAGTCCCGGGACCTGATCTGACCTGACAACTGACACACAACTATAGGCCAACCTGAGAGCCCCACGCAAAATTTAGTCTTATATCTTGTTAGTCTTCTTTTTTCCTATCACCCCTTTCCTTTATGACAAATAACTCTTGTGTTCTATCATTTAAGAAGTACAACTCTTGTGTTCTTCAAGTCTTCATTCACACATTATACACCCGCCGGTATAGCGTGCCTGGCTTGAATTTCTGGTATAGAAAGCGATTCAGGCGTTGACTCTTTTTTGACTGGAGCCTACTGATATTACCGATTGAACATCCCAAGATCTCGTTTGCATCTCAGTCTGACCGTCATTCAGAAACCGGAAGAGTCAAGAACTTCTCCTGCAGTCGAAACACAGTGGGATCGCATCAGGACTCACAAGTGCAAGGAACTAGACGCATTGGCAACAGCCGCAAGCCCTGTGTACCCGACCTGAACTGATCTGAATCAGAAATATTGAAATTTTCAAGTGCTCCCGTTGAAAATCTTGTTGACACTATTTCCTTGAAACATCTTACGATATTTCACATTTTAATAACAGGAAATTTATCTAAGCGTTTATTAAGTGTATTTGCTGCAACCTCTTAGAGAGCCGCATTACATGTACAGTGTTAGTTTTGGTATTTGTTTCTACAGTGTGCGTATGGCGTTTTCTCAAGTTCTCAAGCTGTTGTAACCCGTTTTAGTATTAGGTTTTCTATCGCTAGTTTTGACATGCACCCAAGATCCAAAAATCAGAACATTAAGCGTTCAATTGTCAAAGTGCAGGGTTACAATGGGTTTGTCCTCATTGCTTTCGAACAGCCGGAAATGCACGGGTTACTGCGCAATCAGAAGTATTCTTAGCACAGCGTACACCAGTAGCAGTGCAGAGTGATGCACCTGTCACCCGAGACGAAGCGAGGACGTACGCCGAGGTTTCAGCCGCGAAAAAGGGGAAAGTGAATGTAGGTGTTCCGGTTGGGACCAAGGGTGTTTTTCTGAAAACACCAAACCCAGACCCCAAAGCCAGAAAGAGTCATCAACCAAAGCACCGGGGAGTAAAGAAAAAGGCCCAGGTTGGTAAATCAGGAATGCAAAGGAAATAAGTACAGGACGACCGCGCAGGTACACTTACATCCTTGGAAGTGCAGTTGTGCGAATTCCAGGCAAACCTAGAGTTCTTGAAAAGAAAGGCACATGTAGCGGGATTTAGACAAAGGACGGTCTTGATCCTGAACGGTGAAGAATAGCTCGTGAAAGAATTCAAGGCACGTCAAGAAGTGGATCGGCGAAGAGTCCAGGATGTCTTACGGGCAGCTGGTATGCCACCTGTTAGCATAAGCGGGATACAAATGGTGGAAACCTGGAAGAACTCAGAACCAGCGGGATTTCGCAGGACCAGAACCCTACCTGTTGAGTTCGTGAAACCAACTGATAAGGATAAATTGCTTGCAAACACCCAGAGAATTCTGGATATTACCTGTGGAAGGCACAAAGTGTTGCCTGACATCCCCAGGGGTCCAAACACATGGCAATCCAACGGCAAAGTATGGTCGGTTGAGCGGAAGCCAATGAACACCCAACTTAAGAAACAGGGTCAATCACAGATAGGGGTGGATAGACTGTCCCCTGTCGTGTTTATTGAGGATGTCTTAGAAAATGAGCAATGGCAAAGTTGCTTACAGCCGGAGTCAAAGAAGAGTAAGAAAAGTGATGGATCCGTAGATGGCTCCGGGTCTACTACACCGCTCAGGAAAACCTCAACGCCCACCGAGGTGAACTCGGCCTTAAAGCGTAGAGCGGGCACATGTATAGAGCAACTTATAGACATTTGAAAAACCTTGTTGTTCCCTCGGGTGCTGCGTCCAAAGGGTACACCGGAACAAAAAAATTAGGAGTCCGGAGGGAATTAGAACCACGGGACGGAAAAGTTGCATTATTATGTACAAATGTATGCAGTATAAGAAATAAGTGGTAAGAAATCCTTAAAATTGCGAATTAACACAAAGCTACTGTAGTAGCCGTTTAAGAATCGTGGCTCGTTGGTCACGACCGTATTCCGGGACTGACTTGTGAATCCTATGAGGTTCATAGATAGGATCAGAGTCCCCAGCGGCATGGTTTGAAATTTTGCCGTGGAAATTGAGAAACTTTTGGATTTGAAAAGACTGGAGGCAGAATGCAAATCGGGAAGCCAGACCTTACAAATTGTATCTGTAACACGGTGGGATACTTGGATCAGGCGAAAGTAGAAACTGAAACACCCCCCTTGAACAAAGTGCGTAAAGCACTCAAAGGTCTGGAGAAGAGCAGTGATCTGGCCCTAGGGAGGCACCGCAATGTGGTGATTGAGGGTATTCCGGAACCCTTCATGAGACAAGGGCGGGATAGAGAGAAGGGAATGGGGTATCACGTAGTAAACCTGCTGCGATTGGCCGAAATGCCAGGTCACGTGGCGATCAAACGAGTGATGAGGCTTGGTAAGTGGCGAGGCGTACAGGCCGCAAACACCCAGATCCCAAGANCCTTGGTAGAATTTGCCAATCCAAGACATAGGGATGGGCTCCTGGCAACCGCTGGGATGATCCGGCATAAAACTGCTGGGGGTATCGTCATAATCCCAGATGACAAAACGACACGGCAGAGGACTGGTATGGCCACATGCCACC
>UZAN01052875.1:0-17139 GCA_900618425.1 Echinostoma caproni
TGGCAAGTTGGGGTGAAATGACCACAGATGCCAAGTTCCCGGTGCCTGTCGCTGAATTCCGGTTGGTTGCGGATGTAGCCACAGAAGAAGTGATAGACGGAGTGGATGACGACGTTCCGTTGGAAATTGTCACTTTACTAGGAGCGAGGGCAGAAATAGGAACACCCACCGGACTTGACGCAGAGCTGCTCGTTGAGACCGTAGAGTTTCCCGAGTTGACTTGAACGTGAATTGGAGTAAATGTATTGCTCGTGGAATTAGAAGTAGGGTTGGCTGGTGTGGCCGCAAGAATCAAAGGGAACAACTGAGGACTGGCGATAGATGTAGTTTGACTACCAAAATGGGACAGCGAAGGCAACTGGGATTGCTGGGAATAACGCTCTGGTTCAGGGAACACAGAAATGGCTTGTGTTCCGTCGACTGACGGTGTTGTAGACTGCTGTGTACCGACCAAAACGCGTGGATAAAATGGTGCAGTTTTTGAGGAATCAACAGAGGGGTTGGCACTCAGAAGACAACCAGAAATGTGCAATGAAGTTGTTTTTGCCGCTGGTGAATCCACACTTTCACGGGGATTAGTGGTCAATGGGGAAATTGTGAAAACCGGAGTGTTTGCTCCAATATGAGAGGCATGCAGCAGTTCTGAATTAGGGTAAGAGGAAACAGGTCGTGTTGTGAAGATATGATAGGAAGATATGATAGGAAATAGAAAATAAAATGGGAGCTTGTTTTATTCATGACGAGCTCATAATTGGTTGTTGGCAGTTTGCAGCTGAGTGGACAGTTGAATTTTGTTCGCACTAGCACAGAATCACTGGAACGTTATTCCACTCATAGCAATTTAAGATTAACAAGTGGCAATGCTCGAAACACGATTATCATTAGTGTTTAATGAGGAGCATCCAAAATTTCTCACTGATATCTGGGATACCCACCGACAACAATGTCATCTTAACTGAAAATGATCGTGGTTACGAACGACAAAAACAACTATGGACATTCGACTAAGTAATATTTGGTACGAATCGCTTGATTATAGTGCCGCAACTGAAGGACACGTGGTTAATACCATAACTGGATACCCTCGGGTTAAGCAGAGCTGCATGCTACCAGGCGCGTCCCCGGGTTATGGATATGGGGATACCTTCACAGAAGGTTAGCTGTGAATAAGTTGTGGCATACCGCAACAAATAAGCAGTCACGAACAAACAGCGGCGGCACTACCAGGGTGTGGTGGGTTTCAGGCTGGTCACTTGGCTCTTGTTTAAAAGCCGCATAAGCCCAATGACGGTGTCGTGACAAAGGTCGACCTGACTGGCCTTTTAAAACTAGTTATTGACCCCCTCACTTCCCAGGCGAGGGATTACTTCCTTCTGCCTTGCAGTTGGCACTTGGTTGTGCAAAGGCTAGAGGTGCGCCCTCAAAATAAAAAAACGCCGAGTGACGCTAGGGAGGTCTCTCGTACCAAACTCCCAAGGAACTTCATGATCATGATCATGTCTGGAGCTGGCTATCCTTTCCAAGGAGCCAGCCGCAGTAAAGTAAAGTAAGTAAAGATACTGATTAAGCACTGCTCGAAAACACTGATGTTCCAAGTGGTCCCAGTTTGAAGGAGAATTTCGTCTATCAGTTGCACAAGAACTACACTTTCTCGTGTGCACCTTCATGGGAAACCAATCGAATGAAAGTTTATCATTTATACTGTTATTAGGCATTTATTCAAGGGTATCACCTGGATGTTTTTTAACGAAGTCTGCTGGAGGTAAATAAAAACATTTGAGGATGGTAAATTAAAAGTCGGGTTCTATATTCATCAACGTTAGTAGTTGGAAGGACAGTTCAGTTTCAATCAGTTCAACTCCTTAGTTAACTGTAGGGAGTGAAATTAGTGGTAATTCAGGGGTTAGATTTTCAGTGCGTCATGGATTGCTTTGAAGCAGTTTTCATCTCAGCGAGAAATGAATTATTTTACTAACCATGCTTTCGTTATTATACGATGGCGTGGTTGATCCTTGGTACTTTTAAGCGACTTCTTCCCATTTGAGATATCCCCAAATCACAGATTTCTTTGGGGATGCAACTATGTAACCCTCACAAGGACAGGTGCTACGACATCTGTATACTAATAGCTGAAGCCAAGTCCAAGCTTACGTCGCTTGTACGTCTGAGATTACCACAGAAATCAGTGTTCATCAGGGTTGCCCTCCTTTTCTTTTTCTATCCATTTTTGTTACAGATTTGATTCTGGAAACAAACCTGTCCTAGTGCGATGTCACCGATTTGCCCTCGGCGACAAATCCCTGATCTGAGGTACGCAGACGACATTGTAAGGCAAAGTGAAGTTCCAGATAAGTTTCTGAATGGTCTGTGTGCTAGTGTAGCCATGTTCAGCTTCTTCAAACTAAAATGTTGTAACTGGACTGGGTTAACCTAGCCCCAACTACACTACAACATTTTACATACATCTGAAGCCAGACTGTGCCAAACAAATCATGGTACAATAGTCTTTATAAAAAAGAAAAACGTTCCATGATTGGCTTGTGGGCTGAATACTGCCAAGTTGCCCAGGCCAAGGCAGGTGAATTTTCTTAAGAAATCCACAACCAAAGCCTGGCCCTGAAGGCAGCGAGGCGGTGTGAAAACCGCAGTCCATTGGGAGCCGGTGGCCGGTTCATCGGATCATGCTCCCTTCGGATGGAGTCAGACGTCCAAGGTGCGCAATACACTTCAATGACCAATCGAGCCGATGACCACTGCCATAATCGAAAAGGTGTAGCTTTGGTTCGTACGCCTCCCTTTAGTTGGTTTGGAATCAGGATTTTTAGCCATCTCCCCTAGGTGAACTACCACTGATCCACCAACCAGGTTATAGCCCCGGATATCGGCTTTTGGCTCTCTCACTTTGGTGGGAAAACACCGCCACGAGAAGGTAGTTAGTAGGGCTTCCTCAGCAGAGGCTATTCGAGAAGTTTGGTCGTATGGGAGCATTTCGCGAGGTGCAAGGGTGACCATCTGCAAAACTAGGCACCCACCCCCGACCATAGAGACTTTTGGACACAGAAGGCTGGATTGGCATTTACCAAGATAGGACATTTTTGGCGCTGTCATTATCATCAATTGTGCACTGAAACAGTGAGACGAACTTCAATTAGTGCTGCCCATCTCCTAATGCATACCAGTTGCGAGGTGCAAGGTGTACAGGGCTAAAACCGATTTGGAGGGATGGAGAAAGAAAGCGAAATTATCAACCCTCAGAGTAGACCGCTTAACTATACATACACACTATTTCAAGTATCCCGATCTGATAAGTGACAACAAGAATACCACCGCTTTCGGTTTGCTATTATGATCTTAGGTGTTTCCAAAAATCCAGTTACGGAGTCTGTCGGACCCCAATTTGGGAGGCGAGAGAAACCTACTATAACAGCCCTGTGCATTCCTTCATGCCTTCACGGTGCTGTCACAACATGCGGCTATCCCCAAAGCGTATAAAGTATAAAGTATATAAAGTATATGCTGTAGCAGTTCGGCTGGTGATACTAAATAGCACTAAAACTTGGCCATTACTAAAACAGGGCAAAGATAGACTGTCGGTGTTTGAACACCATTGTCTACGCAGCACTGCACGAGTCTGGATGGGGTAACCGGATAAGCAAGCCAAGGTTAGGAGCAGTTTTGATGATCGCGATCGCTCACTAGAGCAGGTCATCCTCAGCATTGCACATCGAGGCGAAATTCGCTGATCGCTGCCAAGCTCAATGTATACAAAGTGAGAAAGTACAAAATGGATACGGATTGGGTCTAATTGGAAAGGCAAATGGCCGACCACTATAGATTACATCGATTGGGGCGTGTTACGCATGCCACTGTCACAGAGCACGATTTTTGCGAAGGTGGTGGGTGGGAAAAGATGAGGGTGGTCAAACTAAGACCTGGCATGAAGATATGAAGAAGCTGATCAGGCGACTTTTACAAAGGTCGCGTTGGGCTTCCGGGATCTTTGTGATCAACGGTTAGTGACACTGAATGGTATGGATAACTTTCCTAAACAGTGGCGCTCGTGCATCTCAGTTTCCTTGTTATATGAGACAACCGGAATTCTCCATTCTCTCTTCGAAAGTGCTTTCAACGTTTCAACTTTTCTTCAATCCCTTTCATCCAAATGGGCAGTCAGAAGACAGCAATGAAGACCACCGCACCAAAGTAAAAACTGAAACCGGCAGAGCAACAGGGTAGTGGGGATAATCTTGTTTGTCGATGGGTAGTCGAGCCTACCCAGCAAAAAAACTCATATTCCCAGTCAATGATGCGGATTATCATAATTCAATGAAGCAACTACTAAATTTTCGCGGTTAACCATCCAAGTGGCCTTACTTAACGTAACCTGAGTTAAGCAAAGTGATTATCAGTATACCATATATTGTTTCAAACACGGGTGTTCAAACTGTCGGAAAATTCACGATAAAGTACCATGTATAATAAAGATATCGGCCAAATTAACCTTTCTCCAACTTAGATGCCGGGGAATTTTCAGTCTCACCTGTCATGTTTCAACGGAAAAAAAGCAAATGTGATTAGGTTACTCCATCCTGGCGGGGCACAATACACCAAAGATGAGCTTGTGACTCCACATAAATCTCCAATACAAGACTCAGACAAAATTACTTACAGGTCCTATTGGAACGATGGGAAAGGTGTAAATGAGTAAGAAATAAGACAAAGCAATAACGAAAAAGGATCAAGTTCAGTTACGCTTCATAAATCCTCAGTACTGTCGGGGTGTCTCGAGTTGTAATTGATCATCATTAGTGAAGCGAAATTCACTGACCGCTGCTGAACTCACAATGCATACAATGTTAATGGTATTACTTAAGGTGGACATGGACTGGATCTACTTTGAGGGAGGGGGAAGAAGGTGAATCTCTGTGGTCAACAGAGAGTACACAAACGAACTGTGCATACATGCCGTTTTGAGCATTTTGGTCTGATGAAAAATGACAAGAACGTCACTGCTGTCGGTTCACTGCCATATCCTTCAGTGACTTCAACCATCAGTCCACTCAAGGATGAAACTGCTACATCATCTAATT
This sequence comes from Echinostoma caproni, assembly GCA_900618425.1. Lineage (NCBI taxonomy): Eukaryota > Metazoa > Platyhelminthes > Trematoda > Plagiorchiida > Echinostomatidae > Echinostoma > Echinostoma caproni. The sequence continues at coordinate 5,091 of UZAN01052875.1, forward strand.
TAGATTAGTAGGCTTCGCTGTCTAGGGCACGTATTGCTTATGTCCAACTGTCGGCTGGCACACCGCGCTTCATTCGCTGTAGCCGCTCCGGGCTGGTGGGAACCCCGTTGAGGTCAACAGATGACATGGAGACGAAGCATGAAGGAATGCACAGGGCTATTAGGTAGATCAGGTGTCTCCCATCTTCCAGGTTGGTATCCGAAAGAATGTAACTGCTTGGTTGGAGACCGTGAAGGATATGGCAGTGAACCGACGGCAGTGACGTTCTTGTTGTCATTTTTTATCAGACCAGAATGCTTAAAACGGTATGTATGCACAGTTAGTTTGTGTACTCTGTGTTGGCCACAGAGGCTCATCTTCTTTCCCCTCCCTCAAAGTAGGTCCAGTCCCTGTCCACCTTAATTATTACCACTAACATTGTATACATTGAGTTCGACAGCGGTCAGTGAAGTTCTCTTCACTGTATTTCGTCGTACAATGACGATGGCGATGACTAACCCGTTCGCCCCATTCCACGTGGGCTGAACTACATAAACACCGATAATCGAAAACTGATAATCGATGGATATCTTGTACTTGCAAATTCAAGGTTTCACAAATACAAAGCAGAAATGAACGGTCGGTAGCACAATATACACGGCCTTTCAACTTGAGTGAAACTTCGCATCGACGACAAGGGTGTTTCAATCCCGCGTACGCTGCTCGAGTCTGGGAAATGTGCCGTTAGCTCCTGTGCTGCCCTACCGTCATTAGTCACAACTACCTAAGTAGGAAAAGCGATCCACTATAACTAATTCCTGGCTGTTTAGTTTCACAGCGGGAGTAGGCAACATCCAGCTTTGCAGCATCACTTTGAACTCTGAAGGTGGAAAGCATATACGGAATGTGGCAATAGCATTTGTTAGTCTATCACTTGGGCTTCGCGCTTTATCCATACATTCGGACATAGAATGTCATCAGCGTACTCTAGATCGCATAGCTTTTCTCCAGTTGCCCATTCAATACCTATCTTTAGTGCGTTCTGCACAATTTCCTCGACGACGAAATCGAACAGGAATAGTGAGAGGGCATCCTTGACGAACGGCTTACTTAGTTCGTTGTAAACTCTCACTCGACCAGAGGTATGTAAGTACAGTAACCCCAGTACGTTAAATTGCTTCTAGGGCGTTCCTTTTCGAAGAAAGGAACCGTTGGAAAACTCCCTTTATCACTTGCCCAGTTCTGGCAACTCCAATCTATATGAATTATCTGTCTTCATCTTGAATTCGCTCTCAACATTCCAGTCTCGATATCCAAATGGGCGACCAAAAGGCAACCCAAACCGACGCACCAAAGTGAACGATTAATAGCTGTAAAAACTGAAAACTGAACTGAGTCGAAGGCTCCTTTCAGGCAAAGGAACACTGCGATCACTGGTCGACGGTGGGCGCGGCGCAGCACAGGAACCTGACGCAACACAAAAGTATGAGCAATACATCCACGACTAGGCCGGAATTCGGCTGTTTACGAAGGTTGGTCTATCTTAAAGGAGCCAGAAGTCGAAGTATGACGGATGCTAGAACTTTGGTGACGATTGAGATGAAACTTATCTTGCGGTGGTTTTCCCAATCGTTGCGAGATTGATGATTCACTCCAAGATGAAGGAATGCGCCAGAGGTTACGCCACAACAATAACGCGAGGTCATCGTCCCCATCTTGAAAAGAAAGGGAGGAAGCCCATCGGGTTCCGATACTTTTCTCTTCTTCAGGGTTGCATACAATATCGAGAGATAATTTGGTTAGCGCCCGATCAGCTGAACTGTTCATTGAAGTACTCCACCCACCAGTCAAACCGTTGTTCCCTACTGTGAATAGCTGGTCCACTTTCTTGTCGCACTGTTTCATGAACTGCAGCTCGCCGAACTCCCGTGTTGCATATCAATTAGCGCAGTCTGACTGGTCCCTGATGTAGCTGCCACTAGCTATTGTTTCTAACCAGTTCTCACGGTCCTTCTTGGGGATATTCGTGAACTGATGCTGCAGACGCCACCTACACTTGTTTTGATCCCGGGAGGTCCGGATTTGCCGCTTTTTCTTCAGTAGGGACACTGATTTATCAGGTATCCAATACCTCGGACGAGGTAAAACCTCAGATCCACAAATAACCAACACTGCGGAGTGAATTGCTCGGCTAACCTAACCCCACTGCTCATCTAAACTACCTCGTTGAAGCGCCCTTAGCTCACGCATTAGCACTGACAGACTAGTGTACGTTAGGACAGACAGGCGATGATGAACCAGCCAAGTTTGCTGGTTTTGTCGGCGGCCCCTGAGTCGGAGAGTGAACTGCATCGAGACTAATTCGTGGTCAGAATCAAAATAGGTGGTCCGATAGGCCCTGCAATTTTGCAGAGCCACACCAACGGTAGCTGAGTGCTACGTAGTCGATTTGAGTTAACGTACCAGTTGGAGTGCCACGCTGCCGTCCGTCGAGAGCTGTCGGAAGTTGGTACTGGAAAGGAACGGATGACGGTTTGCGCAGAACTCAAAAAGTCGATCGCCGTTATCTGATTGTAGCTTACTGGCCAACTTGCATCAGAGTCCTCACGTTGAACGTCCCCAGATCTTGTAACTGACGAGGTTTTAGAATCTGTAAATTACTTACGGTGCTATTTGGCAACGATCCTCGGTGAGCGACACCCGAGTTTCTGGAGAGACTATTACAGGTCGGAAGAAGGGGAGACGGGATAGGACTGGGTACCGAAGACGAAGAATCAAACAAAGGTTGGGATACCTGAGCAGTAGCCCGCTTATCACTACCCACCCCGATCGATGCAATGGGTAGCGCGGTCCTGATTATCCTGCGTAACGACCGATGCAGTATGGAATTTTTTGCTTGTGTATGCATTCGGGCCATTCTCCCCTAACCATTCGCGAAATGCTCCTCTATGAACAAGCGTCAGAAAGAGCCCTCCTTACTGCCTTCTCGTGGATCACCGAAGTGAGGGGACGAAAAGCGAACATCCAAGGCTATAATCGGATTGGCGAACCATGCACTTCACCTAGCGGAGTTGGCTAAAACCCCTGATTCCAAACCAACCAAGAAGAGGCGTAGGAACCACAAGCACACCTTTCTGGTCGCGGTAGTGGTCACCGGATCAATTGGGCATCAAGATGTATTGGACACCTTGGACGTTTGACCCCGTCTAAAGGGCGTATGATCCGATGGACTAGACATCGGCCCCCAATGGATTGCGGACTCTGAGCTCCGTCCTGTTGTCTTGCAGGTCTGATTCTCCAGTCAAAGGCTTCGGGTGGGGACCTGAGGTTATCCCGCTTCCTCGGTCAGGGCAGTCGGAAAGCGACATGCCCGCACAACCTATGAATACATTCTACAGATTATTTTCTTCAAATGTTATGGCACATTTGCCAATTTTACGTAATAGATTACGTGCTGAATATGCATACCACATATCAATATATTTATCTGGCGGTATGCAGCTGTGCTGCAGACGGTTTAACACCACGCCCAGCGGGGCCTTATGTGGTTCGCCCGCGGCTTAGGTTACCGGTTTCCAGGACTGAACCGCATGTCCTCGTGGCTATTGAGTTCACCCCTTCTGTCATTCATCACGCTGTAACAAAAAATGCCTAAAATATATCTATGCTTCCAGTCAAGTTGATTCTTACCGTTTCTGCTGAAATGAAGATCAGGTACACAGACTCTCTATTCAGTTGGGAAAACATCAACTTAAGTCATAAAAATAGGTATATGGCGTCGCATAAAACCCTCAGTGTCCATGATTCAATGATCACGTCTAGCATATACAGATCTAACAGGAAATTAAAGAAAAAGAAAGGCAAGAGAGGTGTCTTTATGAAACTGTCGGTTAAAGAACCGCTACAGACCACAATAAGATGGGATACCAGTGATACTGAGCCGGACAACAAAAGAACTGTCACTAGCAACAGTAAATTACCCGGGTATTAAAACGGTCTGAGGGCTACTTTCAGCAAAATACAAGTGATGGATTCTCGCACGGGGCGGAACAAAGTGTTTAGTGTTTTGGAAGGATGACAGCGCTTGTTAAAGTAGCATTAGGAACTAACTACAATGCCCAGCTGCATCTTAAACGTCACTCACTGATCTATACATCCATAACCAAATGCAAATCACTGAAGATGGCTCCATCGATGTTGAGCAACTTAATCCAAGCCTCTGCTAATAGATGCAGCGTTCCGAACTCTTAGCAGCTATGGTTACATGTCGTCTGATGACGGTGACAAACAACCGAAATTTCCAATCAATCGCGGAATCCGATTTTCAGTTTCTAAGCCTTTTGAAGAGACTAAATGGCATACCACGGTGAAATAAATTACAGGTAGCCATGGTTAACCGTGCTAAATCGTTCAAGAGAGCAATACATAAGTGTGTGGCAACATTAGTCCCTAAAGTTGAATGCTAAAATGAAGCAAATATATTGTATTAGGAAACTTGTAAGGGATCCATTGCCGACCGGTCTCATGGAATTAAAATATTGACTGTGTTAACAGCCAGAGAAACCAGCGAAAAAAACAAGGAACCGGATTCGCAATCGGCAAGATTCTATGACAATCGAACTGAACCGACACAGAAACCCGAAGTATTGCACCCTCAGGGCAGTGAGAGTGCAACCTGGCGAGAAGCGTCAATTGCCAAAAAAACAGAACACAATCAATTCCTCACCTTTGTTAATTTCTTCCTTTGTAGAAACAGTTTGTGACTTGACCTCAGAAACTTCCATTGGTGTGTGACAATGATTCAAACTCAACCATGTATGGCGATAGATGATTCCTTACATGGGGGCAAACCATAACATCCTAGACGGTGAGGCCAGTATCAAAGATGGAAACAACACATGAGATTTATTCAAAGGTGATTTCTGGCAACGACAACGGACCATTCAAATACCATTAGGGTGTACATGGGTTGAAATGATACAATACAAGGCATCCAATGTAACCGAAAGCACCATAAGTTCGTACTCGACCTTGAAAATTTGACATACTAAAACAAAACTCCAATCATTTTCGAACAGTTGAAGTAACTTTGCATAAAAGACCTAAACTCCATGGCCAATCACGCATTCGGTTTTTCCTGGTTTTCTACCATCTCCACTACTAATTGCATCTAGAACGATAGTCTCCGCATTAGGTCAGGTCAGGTCAGGCCCGGTCAGATCGGATACACAGGACTTGCGGCTGATGCCAATGCTTCCAGTTTCTTGCACTTGTGAGCTCTGATGCGATCCCACTGTGTTTCAGCTGCAGGAGAAGTTCTTGATTCTTCACTTTGAGTTTCTGGATGACGGGCAGATGTGCAAATGAGATGTTGGAATGTTCAATCGGTAATATCAGTAGGCTCCAGTCAACAAAGGGTCATCGCCTGAACCGGTTTCTGTGCGAGAAATTCAAGCCAGACACGCTCTACCGGCGGGTACGTATAAGGTGTAAATCAAGACTAGGAGAACGTAAGTTTTATTTCATAAAAGAAAGAAAATAAAAGTTATTTGTCACAGACTAAAAGGATGATAGGGAAAAGGAAAACCAAACAAGATATAAGACTAACTTTCAAATGGGGACTCTCCGCATGGCCCGTGGTTCACCTCGCACTGTTCACTCCAATTCAGGGGATACAGTCAGCCGGCAATCAGCCAGTTTATGTTTGAAGCTTATTACATTCTTTGTTGTGATCACTGCTTCTGGGAGTTTGTTCCAGCTGTTCACCACACGGCTCGAACTTCCAGTCTGGAGCGCTCTTTTGCCAATTTCAAAGAGTATCCACGTAATGCCACGTTGTCGTTGGCAGTGAACAATGGAGCACCCGTATCCGTAATGCCTTTTACACTCTTAAAGGTTTCGATCAAATCATCCCTAACACATCTCCTATCCAGGGAGAATAGGTTCAAAATGGACAAACTAGTTGACCTGACCGCGAGGTTAGAAATTTTGAAGTGGGGAGTCCTCAGATCAAATAAGTCGTAAAACCAAGAAAGGTGTCGAAAATCCCGGAATATAGGAACCGGGAAAATGGTTTTGGAAGTTTGGCAAAGGAAAACGCACACGGTACGCCCACATTGTACTGTGTGTCTTGGCGGGTTTTCATTACAACAAAATCTTATCAGCGGGCATTCCCTGAAGCTTACCCTGATAAGCCCCATGACAGCCCAGAGAATTCCCTCTGACACAGGGGCTAAGTGAGCCAGTCAAGTGGTTATGCCTCCCCGTGTGCGGAGATAGTATAATCTCGAGGTTTTTGAGGGCATTTGTTGCGATCTATGCCAGGAATGTTTTCACCAACGGTGTGGCAAATCAACGACCAAAGCAATCGAACACTATGCTGTCCATGAGCTTTTGAAATGGGTCGGTTATAACTAAACAAGCTCTATTGTGAAATGTAGGGCGAACATAGTACTCCAAATTGGGCATTCGAATAGACAGCGAGCAACATCGGTACCCCCTTGAAACATGAGCTCAAATGCTCATCCAAGACGGGACGACCCCGAAATATTGAGCCCGATGCTAAGGAATGGGGACCAACACAACGGCAAAGACCCTTGATCAGACAATGATGGCGCTGGATACTTGTGAGCAAGCGCGAAACCGCCCCAGTGGTATCCTTGAAGATAAACGAAAAAGCTGAACCCAACGGACGTACCTCTAAATCGGGAACAAGGATGCTTAGCATACTGGCCACCCATCATCAGGGTTCACTCCCCCCCCATCAGAATAAGGGGCACTTAATGCGCGCATTGACGATCACGAAGAGGCCATTACAAAGCTAACCGACCCTAGCACGTGCATAAGAGACTTCCTGCAGCGGCTGGAAGTTCACAGCCTTACTACATTTTGGGAGAAACCATAATATCGTGAAGAAAGTGTGGCTCCCGAATAGATCAACGAGCAAAGCATGGCCGAAATCGGATCCCAAAACGACAATAAAACGAACGATCCAGCTGTTTCTCCCGAATAGATCAACGAGTAACGCGTAGCCTAAATGGGATCCGAAAATTTCAACAAAACGAACGATCCAGCAACTTTCTACGGTACTGCATTAAAAATCGATCAAATAAGCAAATAAAAACTGCAGAAACCACGAAGTGACCTCGAAAGAACGTGAAAACAAGAGCCAAGTGTCACAGTGAGCGTATTTCAACAAATCTGAACCGAAGAAAATAAGCCTGGGTAAGAACAGCACGCTCACCGTCACGCTGCACACGAATGAGCCAAATGTGAGCGCTCAGGTCGCGATTAAAACAAGTAGGGAACGAATAAAACAGATAAACAAACAAAGTCAAAAGTTATGGTCGGTGTGTAAGTATACCAAGGGAGTGGAATATCAAATTGTTATGTATGTGTGAGGCGGGTGGTGTTGAGTAAGTGGAATATGAAATTCACGAAATGTGGAACCGAGATAGATTGACTGAACAATAAAGGAAGGATTTTCACAGATCGAGCAAAACACAAGGGCTTCCCTGAGCCCTTTTTGTTGAGAAACGCGCAACCCTAGGCAAGGTCTTCTCCATAAAGTGAAAAATACGATCAGGGTAGCCCAGATGCCGTCAGGGGTACAGATCAAGCGGTGCTGCGCCTAGGGAGGTGGAATGGAGACCAGCGATTTCTTATCGCCTTAAACCTCAGGTCGACCCTTGTTGAACTACATAACCCAAGAAACAAGAACTTGTTGCCTTCAGCTCCCCCCATGCGAAAAAGCTGACCTGAGACCAGGTGGCCATATATGATGACCACTCCTGTAACCAATACACAACGGCTCCACTTCAGTGCAACCGGTGAACAACATTAAACAACTCTCAGTTTCAGCAGTGAGAGTGAGACAAAGGGTTCTATCAGGGAGAACGACCCTAGTGATTCGCGGCTCAGTTGGAAGAGGACTCTGTCCAGAACTCAGGCCACAATATGGCGAAGGAGGGCCCACAGGGAAGCCTGGATCCGGGTTGAAATCTCGGCGGTCACCCGGGACCAACTCCCGGGTGCAACCCCTCTAAATAAGTGGGGAACAACGGGCGCGGGCTCTCAGTGTTTACAAGATTAGTGTCTGAAGCCTAGTGAATAAGTGGATTGAGTTCCAGGCCGAGGCTGACGAGACTCACTGTCACACCAGCATGAAAACATGGATCATGCAGGAATTTTGCATAGTGGGTTTCTGCCCGCCAGAAATCCTGTTGCTGCGATCGTCCGAAAGTTAGGCTAGGGGATGGTGCGATACTGCTGGTGGCTGATTGCTTTCCTCAGTCGGCTTTGGACACCCAGTGTACAGAGAACATTGCCGGGTGCGTAATCTATTCCCNNNNTCGAAGTCAGTTTAGCGGTTCTCTGTGTTTAACGCAACCCAGGCTCTAGCCTTGATGAAAAGGCACTACTTCTAGGGTTCTTCCGGCACCTAACAACTCTAGCCAGTGAGGTTCTTGCTTAAGAAGATTTCGATTCACTGGAGGTCAAATGGGGGACATGGTATACACCAGCAGGAAGCTGTAGAGATGGGCTACTGGAAGTGATGCACGAAATGGCGCTTACCTAACACAACACTATGTATACCCAATGGCGACTAAGTGAATCTCTCAGCACCATAGACTTCGTATTCACCAAAATCAGGACCGAAATTGGATGTATTTAGTGTGTATTCTAATCCTTCCTAACCCCCAATGATTCACTTCGACACAACTCAGTTCGTGCCTTGCTTGCTGATGTATTTTTGCATACACAAGTACCCACATAGTTGGTTATTTGTTTACTCGATGCCGGCCATATTTCAATTTTGCGTGGGGAAGTAACGTGATCGACTTGGACATCTTATTTGGTTCTCGATGGCATGAGTGCTTTTGGTCGCATATCTGAGGTTTGCTTTCTTGTACATTTTGTAATATTTTCCTAATCTAGTACCCAGAACACTACAAATCGTGTTGTTTTTGTAATTTGTATCGAATTGGGCTATGCGTCATCCAAGTGCGATTTAGATGACGTACAGTATTCAAATAGGAATCAAACGAGACAACTACTTCATAGATGCCCAGACGCTGAAACAAGGAAACTGGGACCCAACAGGAATTAAACCGGCGAGACTCTGGGTAATTCTGATTCTTCAGAAAATATTAGGTCTGCTCTTCCTTTCACTGCTGTTTGAAGGTAACCGCGCTTTACCTCTGACCGGACTGATATGTAACGGTGGAGAACACTCAGAAATGACCGGAGGATTCAAAACGGCCCACACACTGCCATCCCCTGGCCCTGTTTTTTAATCGATGATAGAAGATCTGTCGAGGTCCGAACCCAGTTCTCCATCACCATCACCCAAAAAGTGATATCACTTATAAGCTGGTCGTACTTGCATGGCTTTATAAACATGTATTTTGCAAACGCAACTTTCCACAAACATACGCACAAAACCATTTAAAAACACTGTCCAATCAAGCTTTGTCGTTGTCCACCTGTGCACGATGAACGCTTGACATTCTTTATCTTGGTATCCGACACGCTCTAGCAATTTCAAGTATTGGACTTACTGATGGATAACCCAATCCATTGACATGCAGATGCACTTTAAATAATTCCACGTTTTCTTCCATCGAACTCCAAGAGAAGCAAATGTTTGCTGTCCCTTTTGTGGTCCTTTTTGTTTGTCGTGCAAAAACACGATTACCTTCCATTTTGCTTTTTAACCTCATCAACTCTGTTGACCCAAATGTTTTACTACATATTGCACCAAATGATCATGCATATCAGCATGTCCTACGACACTCATAGTAAAATATACCATCGATTGATGTGCTGATTCAGTTGTTAAGGACAATTATATGTGTAGTTTGCCAGTTTCTGAACTAGAGCGAGAGTTGAGATTAGCTAGAAAGTAGATAGAGCAGCAAAGCATTAAAACCGGTCACCACAGCGCGGAAAACCCTTGGGTTAAGAATATACATGATGGATACTCTCTGATTAAAAAGTATGCCACGGAACAATGAATGTATGATCATGTAAATGTTGACCTGCCGTAAGTCGAACTGATATCATTCGACGAGTACCCCAAGCAGTACTGCCAACTTATTCGTCAATACGAAAATTTCGTTTAATGCAAGACCACCGATGCGGGGCAGAGGTTCCTATTCTTACTACATTATTGTTGTGAGAAGACCAAGAAAGCCATACTACGGTGCGCAATGGTTGACTCGGAAGTGGTTTACTCAAGAGCAAGAAGCATACTGCAAGAGATGTTTGTTCAGTCATTCCGATTAGCAGGCAACATGATAGATGGCTTGCTTGCGGAAGCGAAGCATACGCGGCACGACACCAGATCTCTGTCAGAATCGGTCATTTGATGCTGAACTGCAGCATTGCCCTTGAACACCTCGAGTATCGCTCGGAGTTGGACGCACTACACACACCTAAATGGATATTCAGATGCTTATGGATTGAAATTCATACATCCTGGTCGATAAAAGCCGATAGGAGTGAGAAAAAGAGCAGAGAAGCAACGTTCGACGAACTGACGGAGTTTATAAGCTACCAGTCTCGCATTACAAATGGTAGATTCGGTCAACTGGCGAGCGAAAGCATCAGAACTACGAGGCCATCAGGTCATCTGGATAACGGGGTCCTCACCCTAAAAAAACTGGGCGGGCACCAACCTTACCCGATATGAGTCACACAAGCTGAATTGGTACAAACTGCTTTCAGGTCTTCATAAGACTTTAGCCTGTTCAGATGGCTTGGGAATGAAGGTGACGGATTGTTAGGTAGTAAATAAGACGATAGGTTCCTTCGCGTGCTTGAGCAACAGTTACAGGGCAGGTTTATGCCGAAACAGAACCAAATGAAGTCAAGACAACTGCAATGATCGCCATCACATCTTACTACACAACGATGGAAGGTTTAAACGAATAGATAATGGCTGTGTCGGAGTGACTAACAACGATACCTTAGGAGATGCACCCAAATCCGTTTGCACTGTCGGACGGGTTTCAAGTAGGCCGTTTTTCTCGGGAATAGTGCCCATCCAAATTGAGATCTGGTGATCTGGTGGTCAGATACCACACGGAGCTTTGCACGCGAACATGATTTGGGAGGACAAAAATCTCACTTTTAATCAACCCGGTAATGGCGCGCATGCAGTTATAGCTTCGCAAATGAGATTCAAGCTGGCCTCTATAGAAGGAAACCATTGAGATTCATCAGGCTTTTACCATCTCAACCTTGCCTTCAGAATGCCTCAAGTCGTTAGCGTGGCCAGCCGTTCGAAGATGTACACAACACTGAAGTAGACATATTGATTGACTGCGGCGTACCCGAGGAGCACTAGGTTTTGGATCAACGAATTTGGGGCCGTAAGGAGCCGTACGCCATTCGCACTATTTCCGGATGGATACTCTGAGGAAAACTTGCCAGTGTTGGTAACTATTCAGCATCGATGAACTACGTCTCAAGGTCTTTGAACCCTATAGGAGACGACATGTATTAGCTGTATAACCATGAATTTTGGGACAGCAGATGACCAAAGATCTACGTAAAGGGATGCCCTTGCAGCCATGGTCATCGTCACCGAAGGTTCCTGACACAATGGAAGTCAAATGCAAGGCCGAAAAATACAAAGAGGCCAAGAGCAAACCAAAGGTCATTCAAGGCTCCGGAGGTAGAAACTGGTAGTGGCATAACATCCTAAATATGAGGTCTTCTAAATACAACCGATTTTTAAATGCATTTCAAAGAAGATGAGTTAAGCTGAAATTGAACAGATTTTGATTGAATTTGTGTTATTTATTAAAATCGAATTTGTTTTATTCAACCTTTATTGCTTTTGTCCGGAAAGTATAGATACCGCAACCCAATGCCGACAAGCACTTCCATGCTCATACCAACCTTGGCGCAAGTTAAAGATATGATCGTTTTTGAAAGAATGGTAAAAATTTGCTGCGGGTCGCTGGGTGGGTTCTTCGAGGACCTCCGTGGTTTCTAAAGGGTTACCTGCACATCCTTCGACGTTTACGCATCAATGACAGCCAAGCAACTGATACGAGAGAAA
>UZAN01052878.1:3834-14361 GCA_900618425.1 Echinostoma caproni
CGGAAAGCGGCTGTTGGCTCTATGTTCCAACCACAGCCTGTTCCTCGCCAGTACGAACTTCAGTCGCTTAAACTGCCGGTACGCCACTTGGCGCCCACCCTCGAGTCAGCGACGGACGCACATGGACCACTGTCAGCCACAAATGGTGGGACTGCATTCAAGACTGCCGATCGTACTGGATCAATCCCCTCGAATTTGACCACGCATTAGTATGCCTTGGGACGTCACAAAGCGCTGGGATCCGATGGCCTTCCTCCAGCCCTATTGAAGGTAGTGGAATAAAGCTTGTTAGAGAACTACAATTTCCGTTCTCTCAAGTCTGGAACACCAAACAGGTCTTTTTCACGTGGGGAGAGTCGATTTTTTTTACACACCTAAGTGTGATGAACAGCAGACGAGGTGAACCCCAATGTCAGACCTGGTGTTCAGTGGTGGAAACCGGCTACCTAAGTCCTGTGACTTGGAGTGGCGAACCACCTAAGGCCCCGATAGGTTAGCCGTGGTATTAAACCGGACGAGCTGGGTGGTGGTGGTGGGCTCGAACCTCGGAACATAGGGTCCAAAGCACGCCCATCTTCAAAAAGGGCCCGCGCAATGACTGCACCAATCATAGGGGTATCAACGTAATTTCAATAGCGTCAAAGCTGTTGGCGTCCGTTATTCTCCGCAAATTGTACATAATACGTTAGGAGCAGGCTCATTTTCGCGCTGATCGTGGATACATCGATCAAATCCTCATCTTCCGACAGCTGCTAGAGTACAGTCATGCTTATCATAGACCAACTAGCATCGTGTTCTTAGACATCCGCGCAGCCTTTACCTCTGTCCATAGGACCACACTATAAAACTGTTTGTTGAGGAACGGATTACCTGAGAAGTATCTCTCGATCCTCAAAGAGTTGTATCCTCGAGTCGGGTTAGAGCCTATGACCAACTTTCGCCACACTTCGCCGTCTCCAGTGGAGTTCGACAAGGCTACCATATGTAACCAATCCTTTCAACTTTGTCATACAGGCTGTTATAGAATGCTTTTTCGGTGCTTCAAAACCATGGAGTCGAACTCCTCCCAGGGAAGATATCACATTGCTTTGCTGGGTGACCAAACACAGGTAGTCCAAAACGCTTTGAACCGCTTGGCTCAGTTCAACTGGCCCCCATCGATATATGAACTACAGACCTCCACCGCGACTGCGCAAATTCTGCCACTCAAAGCCAGTCCCCCATCTGAGATGGAGGTTTCCCGGGAAATAAGCTATCTCAAAAAGCATAAAGCCTCTGGCCCAGATGGGCTGTTCCCATCAACGTTTAAGGATGGAAACTCAGCGTTAGTCTTGCAGTGGACGAAACTCCTGGGCTCAATATGGGAATGGGAAGAGGATCAAGCTGAATGGTGTGAATCGGTCATCATACAGATTTACAAGAAAGGTGATAGATCCTCTTGTGAAAACTACAGATGAATTAGTTCAATCAACATAGCCTCTAAACTTCTCGCTGGTATCACACTCCATCCATTGTCCACCGCACGCGTTAGAACCAGGCTGGTTTTAGACCTAGTCAAAGTTGTATCGACTACATCTTCCCTCTCCGCCAAATTCTGGGGCATCGACATTCTTTTCACAAACCCACCATCTCCATCTTCCTGGTTCGACTCAGTCGACCGCTCTAAACTCTGGCGCTGCCTTTCTCTAAAAGGTGTGCCCGAGAAGTTTATTTCAATACTACAATCTCTCTATACTCATAGCGAAAGCCGAGTCCGGGCTTACAGCACGTTTTCACCCGAGTTCACCGCAGAAAGTGGTGTTCGACAAGGTTGCCCTCTCTCCCCTTTTCTATTTAACTTTGTTATAAATCTGATTATGGAACCAGCCCCATCCTCGTGCGAGGATAGTGGCATTGAGTGACTTCCATGAGGCAGACTGTCTGATCTAGAGTGCGCAGACGACATTGTGCTGTTAAGTGAAGATCCAGGTAAGTCGCAAGCTTTTCGGGATAACTTGAATGCCAGCGTAGCCATATTCGGTATGCGTTTTGCACCTTCAAAATGTAAAATGCTACTAGAATACTAGGTTGGTCCAGCACCCAGTCTCACTCTAACCGGGGAAGTAATAGAGCAGGTGGATAAGTTTTGTTATTTGGACAGCTACATCTCACCCGATGGACGCATCACGGAAGAAGTGTCAGCTCGAACACAGAAGGCTCGATTGGCATTTGCCAACTTGAGACATTTGTGGCGCCGTCGCGACACTCGGCTGTCGAGTGTATGCTGCAATAGTTCGGCCAGTCCTGCTATACGGTGCAGAATCTTGACCATTAAGAAAACAGGACAACGATAGAATGTCGGTGTTTGAACATCGCTATCTATGCAGCATTGCACGAACCTGGTGGGGCAGCCGGATGAGCAATGCTGAGGTCAGGCGCAAAGTTTCAGGCAATCGCGGTCGCCCACTGGAGCAAGTGGTCGACCTCCATAGATCACGTTGGGTGGAACATGTGTTACGCATGTCACCAAATAGATTGCCACGGCGAACGATGTTCGCCGAAGCAGATACCGAGTGGAAGAAAACCAAGGGTGGTCAAGCTAAGACCTGGCACGAGAGTATGAAAACCCTAACCAGGAGTCTGGGTCACACAGGTTCCTGGCTCGGGACCTCGGGATGGTCGTAACCGATGGTTAGAGACACTGAGTAATATGAGTGGGTGTGGCAAACAGTGGCGTTCGTGCATCTTCTCAATTTCTCTGTATCATTGGTCCACTGAACTTTTCAATTTTTCTCTTCGATTTTACTTTCCGCCTTTCGTGTCTTTCCCCTAATGTTCTTCCAAATGGGCAGCCGAAAGACAGCAACCAAAACTGGCGCACGAAGATGCGTGATAATGGTTGTAGAAACTTAAACGCCTGTGATCCTTCCACAAAATCTTCCACTCGTGCCACGGCTTAACCACTTTTGCTTCTTACATTTTGGTTGACTCCTTAATAAAATATAAGCTTTATGAAGAGATCACAGAGTTTGATACAAAAAGAAACTACCCGAATGTTAGCTAGCTGACTTTTTGAGGGCGATTTTCTTAGAAAGGGCACAGTGTGTATTTAAAGCGAAATTCAAGCTCGCGTTACATACAAGGCGACAGAGAATGTGCCGGAGCGCCTAAAGTGAACTGAAAACCGAGTTGTCAAGAGCCAAAACTGTCCACAAGGCAACTTAGACAACAGCATCTAAGCAAACTCATTACAGGGTTGCTTAATAAATGTTCTACTGGTACAGTACCAACCCTGAGGAGAGATGAAAATTCGCCATCAGTCACCAGGTAGGGCTTTTGATCAGTAATGTATGAGTACGATTTGTTTTGCAGGAGATAAAAGTTTGACAACAGGCAATTGAACGTACTTGAAAAAGAGACTGGGGAAACAGCACTTTGGAGATCCGAAATAATTCAGATTTGACTCAGTGCATGATGAGATGTGTTGGGGGGAGGGATTCGGGAGATTGAATAATTTGAGCACCGAGACGGGTTTCTTCTTCTACGGCCACGTTTCAAGAAGTGAGGATTTTGAGAAACACAAACAAGGCTGACATCACACGCTTCTCTCGGATACTAGATGCGTTTTGCCAGATAGTGCAGCGCGGCCACTAGACCGACCGCTCCGACCAAGCCGACTGCACCCACAGCCAAGGTGGTCACACTACGCAGTGCACCACGAAGCAACCGCATCGCGTCGTCTTCCGTCATCCCCCCGATCATGAGATGATCGTGTTGTGTTCCACCAAGGCCCCGATCTGATTCGAATTCAATAAGACCATCCTAGGACACAAAACGGATGGGAGAAGTTACAGACAAAACTATTTAATGGAGTAAAACTGAAATACGATACCTGGACTTGAGCTACAAACAATAAATAGGGCTAATAGACATTCATTCTAAGCTTACTATGGTTTGTTAAACCGATCAGCTAAATTGGTGTTACCGACCGTTCGATTGAGCCCTATTTCGTCTTCACTTGGGAAGCGAGTTAAGGTACATGGTGGGATTACGGATATTGATCAAAATACAATTTGGAAATCATCAGCAATGTGTTTTTAATTTCAGTCAACGGATCGAAATATGCGAGGAAACTTTTAACAGAATAGATAGGTCACCGGTACCGTATTAGCACATAAGACCTGCATGAAGACTGCGTTTGTACTCAGGACAATGATATCAATCAGGTGAACGCCCTTTAATCACGCACCAGCCGGATGAGCAATGCTGAGGTCAGGCGCAAAGTTTCAGGCAATCGCGGTCGCCCACTGGAGCAAGTGGTCGACCTCCATAGATCACGTTGGGTGGAACATGTGTTACGCATGTCACCAAATAGATTGCCACGGCGAACGATGTTCGCCGAAGCAGANAGATACCGAGTGGAAGAAAACCAAGGGTGGTCAAGCTAAGACCTGGCACGAGAGTATGAAAACCCTAACCAGGAGTCTGGGTCACACAGGTTCCTGGCTCGGGACCTCGGGATGGTCGTAACTGATGGTTAGAGACACTGAGTAATATGAGTGGGTGTGGCAAACAGTGGCGTTCGTGCATCTCAATTTCTTTGCAACCTTAAACCAGTGAACTTATCCATTTCCTGTTCGACTCCACTTTAACTTTCCTTTCTTCACCTATTCTTCATCCAAATGGACAGCAGAAAGACAGCAACCAAAACCGGCGCACGAAGATGCGTGGTTAATGGCTGTACAAACTGAACTGAACTGAATGCCTGCGGTACATACAGTGGGTTTTTAACGGGCTACAACGTGGGATGAGATTATCGATTCTATGGTTAACACCGCGGCAACTAAAATAAGATATACACACACGCACAGAGAGAGAGAGTGATACGTACACAGGAAAGTGCCAACCAATCTGACATTCTCGCATTCGACTTACCCAATCCCCGTGTGAGGCAATCCATTGCCATATACCTCGAGGTCCATGAATGAACTCAGTCGCCCATGCAACATAGTGGGCAGCTCGAATGAGCCAGAACGATTCATCTGTTTGACGGTCAATCTCGCCCGCGTCGGTTAGTTTGCCAACGGCTGTTGTAGCGTGGTCTAATCGCGCACAATGTGATGCGGATTCTGTCTGACTGTTCGCGCAAACGGCCGTGCATGTGGGATCTTCTTGATCGGAGGATAGTAGTGGTGATGTCGTCAGCGTTCGATCCAGTCCTCCTTGAAACTGTAACGGTAAATATGGAAAGAGGTTGCACATTGCAAAACGTTGAACAGGATCATGGTATTTGCATTTATGAATGAATAGAGCACGATGTCGGAGAAACAAGTATGCTGCTTTATTCTCTCAGTTTGCTCAACCCGTAAACAAGCACGCCTCATCAGAGGCCAGTGATCAACAATCAGTTGTCCATGGACGTGAACGAGCAAGAGGAAGACAGAAATCTTATCGATTCGTCCATCATTGATCCAGAGAAACTAAACAGCTGAATTCTGTGACAAATATTCTTGTTATCGACCAATCGGATACTTGGTTAATCGACTGTAGTAGCAGATTACGCAATCTAGAAGAGACAAGCACACAAGAAGACAGTTATTTCTCGAATTCCGACACAAATTTGGTTTTGACAATAGGTTTGAAAGGCTCAGCACTTCATCCTCGCTTTTAACACTTTCACAGTACAGGTATCATTGCTAAGACAAGTACCGCTTGTGGCGGCATGGCAAAATGAACCGGCAAATCACCCCACGACAGCTAGAGGGCCAAAAATGCATAATCGCCTTGGATGTGTCATATATAGCCTTGCCATTAGCCGTCCTCGGGAACGGAGTCAGAAGACAGACAGACAATATGACTGGGTAGTTGCAACAGTGGCTCCAGGGGTGTTAGATCATTTTAAATTTGTGCATCTGAATGCTTTGACGCTTCGTGATTTTTGCCTCGATTATATTGTCAGAAAAGATGTGCATTTCGGTTACACGTGAAACAAATGATTTTCTTCACAATGCACTTGACCGACCAGACTTAACTAACCGTAACGAGGAAATTTCAAAATGAGTGCACAAAACTGTCTATGGTTGTAGTAGCTTTACGTGAGGAGCACGGAACCTAAGGATCATTATAATCAATGGTTAGATACAGTGAATGTGATATAAATAAAATGTCGTTTACTTCCTTGATCTATGTATTGAATATACAGTTAACTTTCAGGAAAGGGAGCTGCGGTCATACAAAAGCTGCCTGGGGAAAAGACAGATATAGAGAAGACGGGCGACGGTGGAGCGGTTTGAACCCGGGACACCCTGGTCACTAGTTGGTGACCTAACCACTTGGCCACCACCGCCCTGATATGATGTGATATGGTTGAGTGTCGTAAACAGCGGGGCTCATGCATCCTTTCCCAATTTCTTCGCAACCCTAGTCTTCATAAATTCTATTTTTATTCTAGCACTGATTTGAACATTCCTTCAACCAAATAGGCAGTCATCAGCCAAAACGGGTGCACGGAAGTGCATCTTTAGTGGTTGTAAAAACTGAACGTAAAGATCAGAACTGAATAGAAGTGGGATACTAACCTCTACCTGTTGAACGGCTGACCGTGCGGAAGAGAGACTGGAACTTGTTGCCGATTGCATTGTTCGCCGGCTCTCCACAAACACGCACAACGCTCGTATGAATGCAAGCATGGCAATCACACGACCCCAATTCACTCGTTCTGCGAACAGTTCACTCAGAACTTTTTGAAAACGTACGCGAGCGGACTCGAGTTGTTGTCGGAATTGCTTTTCAAAAGTGTTACTTAAGCCTTCATCAAATGATTCCGCGTTCATCTCAGCTCTGTTGCTACTGCTATCACCTGGTTGGCTCGATGCGTCTGCGGTCCCCGGAGCGGACAGATCATCATCATCCTCATCGGGGGCGGAACTGGCTGTTTCTTCAGCGGAATGGGAGGATGTGCTTAGGCGAGCTACATCGTCTAACAGGTCACCCAATTTATCTCGATAACGGGCTTCAAAGTGATCAGCCAATCGACAGACACATTGGGCCAATCTCAAGGAGATAAAAGTGGATGGGACACTGGTTTGATTAGATTGGACGGGATCCGAATGTCCGGGTGGAGAAGAGGAGCAGGGTGTAGAGGTAGATGAAATGGGCTCGACGGACTTTTGTATCTGGAACGAAATAAGAGAGAAAGTGAATGTCAGTTTAAATAGAACTATCAGAAAACATAGATCCCATTTTTCACTCCCTCTAATACACAACAGTTCGAGCGGAAAACCGAAGAACATTGGAAAGTAGACAAACCTTTTATGAGTTAAGGTCAACTAGTTTGGTTGGCCAGAAAACGTACATGATAAAACGATTACAGTTGCTTATGACGTAGCTGCAACCACGACCATCCTAATTTGGTGAGTAATTAAGAAAGTGGATGGTATCAAATGCGAGGTTTATGATAGAAAAACAGAAATTTAAACAAAGATTTATTACACAAACAATTAGATTCCACTTGCATATCTAGAATGTAAATGAGCATATCTGCATTTTATATATGTCGGCGTTTGGACAGTGTAGCAAGCAGATTATGGTGCACAAGCACCTCTATGGTAACGAAATGGGTAGGTTTGCAACACTGGGTCCCCTATACCTAGTTCACAATAGAAGAACGCTAATATTGCAATACACGTACACTTCAGTTGCTGACATGAAACAGAACAATTCTCACACGAGAGATAAACGGCGACAAAAGACATTTGAATCTCTTGACTAGTGCTGAGCAAGGCCTATGGTTTACATGAACTGCTTCTGAGCACGAGATTCCTACTTGTTAGGCGTGGTTTCTATCAAACGCCCGTTCGCATTGGAGTTGGGTTGCGTAACTGCATGTGCTGTGGAGGACACATCTCCTTGACACAGGTGAATGAGATGACCTAATCAGGTGGATTTGTGTTTCACGTTGGCGATCGGGACACAAAAGCAATTGAAATGCACGCATATTGCCACAATCGCGTTCTCGTTCTATCTTTTCTCACTGGATTTCGTACAAGATTCACATTGCTAGTTTGACTATGCCAAAAGAACGCAGCTTTGAATGGTGTGGAGTGCGTGTATCAGTTTGTTGTTTGAAATGGAGGCCCGGTAAATGTGAGACTTCCGATACCAAAAGGGGCGAACTATAGAAATGAACTGATGTAAACTAAAGTTTAAATTATTGAGAGCTACTTTTTGTTGTTAAACCGTTTTCTGTTTTGGTCCTCGGAACGGACTATCCGTTTTCCGAGGAAAGCTTCACAAGCTGTCTACTCATTAGAGAATGCCCCTTCCTCAACCACCGGCTTTTTCTTCTTTTCCTTCCACATCTGTCATTTGCCTAAGGCTTTGGATGAACCCCAGATTAGAAATGCTGATGCGGCTGTAATCAAAACTCAGTCTCTGATGGTTTTTAGTTTCAGTTAGCCGAGCTTGATAATTCTCATCTTAGATCGTTCACTTATGTTCCTTCCAGCACTTAGTTGGCTCTTTTTGTACTCAGATTTAAGGGTGCAGTGGTAAAGTCGCTTTCAGCAACATGGAACTGCGGTCTAAGGTTCGAAGACCGCCGCCGTCACCACTATCACCCAAATTCGGTGGTAGGCAGATTTGCTGTAGGCCGGTTCAATTCCACGCCTTACCTAACGGGGCCTTATGGGGTTCACCACCCCAAGTCCCGCGACTCATTTCACCAGTTTCCATGACTGAATAGCAGATCGTCATGACTATGGGGTTCGCCCCGTCTGCTGTTCACCACGCTAAGATGTGTAACAAGAAAAAAATTGCCAAAGGACAGTGGCAACAACAAAATGCTTAATGTGGAGTATCTTGGAGCAACCGTTCCCCTTACCCGGCTCTATCTGCGCACTTACAAATAGATTCTGAAATCTTCACAAGTTCCGCATCATCTACTTAAAAGATTGGTTAACTACTGCTCTACTTTACGAGTTTGTGTAGGACTACTATAGCTGTATCAAGTTTCGGCGATATCTCGCGATCTACAATAATAAGGCATTACTTAAAAACAATACTTCTTTATATGTCAAACTTTACAACAATGTTTGGCCAAATTAACCCATCCACTGTACAATAGTTTCACTAAATACATGTTTTTAATCAACATATCTGAATATAAGTTGCTCCTACCCCGGAAAACTGCAGATGATGAAAACAGACCGACGGGCTTTTTGTGATGAGAAACATCATTCCTTAGGATGAATAAATTCAGTTTTTGAACTGAACTGAATCTCATTTGTGATCATTCAGAGGAGGCTCAAGACTATCGAATCAATCGAACCGTGGTCTGTATGTTGCTACGGTCCCGAGACATATTGATGTAACTGAAAACGCGAAACGCATTACAAAAATTACTTCATGATCATTGGATTTGATGCGCTTGACCAACACCGATTCGTCGGAGGGAGAAGGTGTGGGAGGATTCGGTCGACGTACGGCAGACGAGTCAGCGCGATCAGAACCACCAATACTGTGTCTGGGCGAAATGGAAGTGGATTCACGGCCTGCCACAGGCATAATTAACGATGCTGGTCGTGTCACCGTAGTTCTCGTGGCCACAAGAGCCTCACGCCAATCAACTGGTAGTCTGGAGTCCAGTAAATGGGACAGTAAGTTAATCGTTCGGTGACTAGACGAATGCTGGAGCAGCTCAACCAACTCAGGAATATCCGGTCGAGCTGGTCGAAGTCGAGTGGGTGGTTGCGTTGCAGCATTATTGGTTTCCGAGTTACCGTCAACAGTGGAAATGGGAAGTCGACCCATGTCGTTCTTGTGCATGGTTTGTAGTCCGGGAGCTGTGGGATCTAGCAAAGAGGCGGACTGATCCGGGTGAGGCGAGAATGGATGAGCAAATGGAAGTGAAGATGCGGGAAGTGGACTCTCGGGGGATATGGTCGCTGTTGCGGAAGAGAATGGCGAGGGAGAAATCTCGGATGCACCGCTGCCACCACTCGCCGAGCGGGCAACCACGGGTACTGATGATGACGATTGATTGCCACCACCACCGGGAACTGTGCAATCGGTGACTGAGGCTGACGGAGCCGCCTCACTGATAGACACAGATCGCGTGAACGATTTACCTTGGATGTAGGGACCAAAGTCCAGGCCCAAGCTGCCTCTAAACAAAATAAACAAATAGAATGAGCAAAAATTAGGATAACTGTGTTGGCAAAAATGATGACGCTTTGATTTTGTGTACAGCGGTTTACTGATCCGAAATAAACGTACTTGGGTGAATTTGGCACAGCTTTTGATCATTATCACAACAGAGATTGGTGAAGTTGCATGCAAAAGCAATGAGTAAATGATCAAAGACAGTTTGAGGTGTATTGAACGACAAGCCGAACGTTCGGACAATGGGGACAGACTTCTTAGCATATGTTCAGAACACGGTCTGTTCCTCGTTAGCACGAACTTCAGACACTAAGCGTCACCTCACCACCTGGCTTAACCCCTCTTCGGCACAGACGTGCAGTCAGATTGACCATATAGCTATTAGCT
>UZAN01052880.1:0-11306 GCA_900618425.1 Echinostoma caproni
TCCGACTTAGATGCTCCTCGCAAATGAAATATAAAAACCAATGGCTTCGGTTAGCCTAAATTTAATCTGGATGACCTTATAGTAGCACAAACATCAGGAGCCCTATATCAATCTCCCGGTCCACCCGGTCTATATCTACTGCTGATGAGCTAATTTGAGTCACTGATGAACACGGGTAAAACCTCCGGCCTAATATGTCTGCACACAGTTTGATTGAGTGATTGACTGGAGAATCAGACAGACCTAAACGTGAACCACGAGCTGTAATTGGTTAAAACCCTAATTATTCATTCATTACGACTTGATGGATTCATATTCTACCGCAACTCAGTAATACATTCAGAAATAATTCATATTTCGAGTAACTAGTGACTCCAATGGGCAGAGATTGTTCATAATTTTAGTCTTTTGTCTCCTTCTATCCTAATTGTAATTGCTGTGCTAATAAACGAGGGCCGTAGTGAACTGAAAACGGCTTTCAAGTAATAAGGAATTCGACCAATGCGTTGTTGCGATTCCAACCCACGAAAGAATGGCTAAGTAAAATCGTATGCACACTGCCTGCCTGTCAATCAAAAATGTGCCTGCCACAAACATGAGTTGATGTTATCGGTAATAACAAATTGAAATGAAATTATATTTTTGTTCTTCAAAAACGGTTGCTCTAATCAATAATCATTGGTGCATTTATACGAAGAAGTCTTTTTACACAAAACAAAAAATGGTCAAATACACAACAGCAGGTTATTAGTACGACATTGTCCAGGCCCTCAAATAATTAACGTGGCAATGGGTTATTGTCATCACGAGACTGAGAATAGCTGAAAATCACGCACGACTGTTTACTTTCTCCCCCAGAAAAATGAAGTAAACCGTGAATCCCTATGTAGAGTATAGCGATCCAGTAGAATTGTAGGCGAGAACGTTTACTGTTGCAATACGGTTAGTTAAAGCGCTCATCATCATAATCGAAAAAGTAATAATGCAATACTACTCACATCCGGGAAATGCTGTTATGCTCGCCACCAAGTGTAGCGAGAATAACACGGTCAGAATTAGTATCATTTGTTCGTAGAATTGTCATCAACCGAAGAAACTGTGGAGTGAACTTCATGGCCTAAAGACACCTAGTTTTACCAAACGAAGGGCCAATCATTTTGATCCATCTAATGGGTATTGATTTATTTCAAAATAGACCATTAAAAAAAGAATTGAATATGGCATCTTGTTCGGATAAATTGTGTCAATAGGTCACACTGGCTAGTGCGTACTGGAGAGAGAGGACCTCATGCTTTGGTAAAGAGTATTTATCAAAGTGTCAGACGTTGATACTTTCATTTGGTTAGGAATATATTGATTTTTCGTAATTAACGGTTTACTTCAGTAGACGGAAACGTGATCAACTGTTAATCAATAAAAGTCAAGAAGGAAACATCCGACTGGTGTTTCTATCGATCCATCACAGTAGACTCTGAGAGATACGGTCAACGTTCAGGAACAGGCATTGATACGTTTTTCTGTCTTTTATAAAAAATATTGTCTTATTGTATCTCGGTTGATATGTTTTATAGGCAGACAGACAGATATGTCTTGATCGTGGGCCAGTTCAGAATTGATCTTTCTTACCCATTTGCAAGCAAACGATCAAAACGGAGAAACCTGTCGGTGGGAAGCACAACATAACCTTATTATTTGATAGGAAAAATGCAATTTTTAAGTTGATAAAAGAAAATGCGGGTACTGGAATTCAGTCAATAATTGAACGACAGTTATTATTTTATTTACTCCATATCGTATTATAATATCACACAGTAATGAGCCTCAAAAAGACAACTATCAATTTGTCTGAAGGAAGGAGTTTCTCTTTGTCAAGAAACTTGTGCACACAAATCACATAATTTTCAATCCCTCCTGGTTTCACATCCTATTCCAGATGAAACTGTTATTGAAAGCTATTTGTCCACTTTCAAAGCTATGATTTGACAACCAAAATACGGTATCAAGAGGGTTATTGAATCTATCGTTAATATTGGGTGCAAAAATGCCCACAGAACACGGTGGTTATGACTTCGCGTGGAGTGGAAAAGGTTGTCTGAATTCGGGCTTTTCAGCGTCACTGGGTGGACTGGCTATTGAGATCCACCACCTATCCCGTTCCAACCTCTGCGTGTACAGTTCACTGATCTCTATTACGCCCACAGATTCATTCAGCATCTCAAGGTACAGTTTTTTGTTTACAATATCCAACCATACGTGTATTGAGGTTCTATACACTCCAGCCAAGACATTTGATCTGTTTCACATGCAGCCGACAAAAAAATGACAGAGAACAATCGTAGAACCAATTGAACTTGTTAGGAATCCAGATTAACCGCCGTACTGAGAGTTGGTCCGCCAAAATATGGTCAGAATATGCTATGATAATAAAAGCAGTCGAGATATATAACGCTGACCGGGTTGAAAAATGTTCATCTATTCAATGGCTTTGGCATTTGTTACGAGGGAACGAAGTGCAAACCTAGTCACATGCGACCAAATGCAGAGGATGCGAAGGTGTAGACAGTATCTAATGAGCAAGTTTATCATCGAATTTGGGGTGTTTGAAGCAATATGGTGTAAGCCGTGTGTAAACCAGAACAAATAAGGGAAATATCTGAGTGTTGTAACGTTGGCTTGCACGATGCTACCGGACTGGCACGAATCGTGACCAACGATACGTGCAGCAGAAGTAAACCACGAACAGAACCGTACGACCCATTGAAACAGTAGCGGTACACGGGTGCACCCGAATGCGATACCCCGAGAAAATCCCAGTAGAACCAGAAGCAAACGTCCCATGAAACAGTACGATCCCCGAAAGCCGACCAGATAGAACATGGAAGACAGGCCTTCAGGAGAGGTTGTATATTTTGCCCAACCGTAAAAGGCGACGGAAGTGGACAACACATTTGTTTATATACGGTTGGAAGACCGGCCATTAATGACCTTGGGGAATAGATCAAAAGTAGTGAGTCATGGGATATGGATCAATGAGGATCTTGCGTGGCCGAAGATGCGGTCTGATTTCTTTGTGGCGGAAAAATCTGGAAATTCAAATTTTATAAAAACAAATAGAAAAATAGGAACAATAGAGAGAAATAGTCACTTTTACAAGGAAAAATGATCTTTCCTCTATAAATGTTTAACTTCCAAATCACAGGATAATACGTAGGCAATAACATTTATTCAATAATAACATATACAAAAGGTTTGTGTGGGATAAAGTGCGGAACAGTTTCATAAGAATTCCAGGCTGTGAGCAAAGAGCACGGATTGCTGAGTACCACGGAAAATGCTGTTGTCGAATGCTCAAACCGAATGAACATAATGTTCACAGAGACCCGAAATATTTATCCAATACTGCCCGGCCAAATGCTAGTTTGTAGTAATGTGTAAACTCACTTGGGCTGGTATCAAAAAGGAACTAACTGGGATGTTTAATTTTGAATGCAACTAACAACGTCACTTTGATTTAATCACATTCTCTGGTCCCATGGACCACATTCTTCCTCTCCTTGGTGAAGCTGTTGGAGGCAAACGAAGCGCTATCAGCTTTTGTATGTTTTTATTATCCAAAAGTCATCAACTAGGTTATCAAACAACTGTTTTCCTCATACCATTTTGGATGTCTTTTTCCCAACACTTTGCACCGGTTTTACTTCCAGTAAATAGTCAGGCACACATTGGGGGAGAACAGTGAGCATATTGTAGCGAGAAGGCGAGCTGGCTGGGAAACTCGTCTATTGGTCCAATTCAGAAGCAAACAGTGGATGCGTGGTTGTTAACTGACTCTATATATACGCATTCTCTGTTTGCTGTTGAACTGGATCAGTTGACGTTTTTCCCAACCAGCTCGCCATCTCGCTACAATATTTAGGTTTAACAATGGACAGTCTATTTCCCTCTTATCTGGCGGGACAGTTTGCCCAATTTTTTAAGTAGGCTTGGTGATAAGTCGAAAAACATTCAGGTTCAGACAGCATAGCAAATTAATGCAATATCTTAACATGGGTTGGGCTCCGCTCCGAGGTTTTATGTGACGGTAAAATACTTCCATGAGGTGTCCGACGATATTTTAGAGTAGCAAGCTTGGATTAGCCCATTCGTTGGTTTAGAAGCACCAGGCACTCGTGATGTTCTTGTGTGTCGATTTCACTCTCTGCTTGATCATTCGTTCCCCACAACTTCATGCATGTATACGCGATAGAAATGTTTGCGATAAACAACAAAGAGCACTGGACAGCTGTTTCATCCTGCTTGGGACTCGTCGGTGGTGCGCACTTTTCGCGTCCCTGTCAAAAACATCAAGAGTGTCTCTCACCTAACAAATGGGTTGATCTAAGCTTGCTATTCTAAATTTGATTGATCCATTCGTACAAAATGGTGGTCGTTGACCATATAGCTCAGGGGTAAGGGTTTGAACTCCCAACCTGAACGTTCGCGGTTCGGGTCCTGACAGGGACACAAAACATACTCACCATTGATAAGTCCCAAACAGGCCAAAACAGCTGTCCGGGGTTATTTATTTGTTATCACAAACATTGCTATTCGACGAAGTTCACTAAAATGTCGCTTCGCTTCTAGCTAGCTTTTTGTGTCAGGTACTCGCGGATTGCAGTGATCAATCCATCGGGGACGTTGCAAGAACAACTGATATTATTTATACCTTGATTGCAGTTGTTCGTACGGCAATCCCTTCTATGCGAATAGAAAACACCTTAATTTCAGTTTGATTAATTTTGAATCCACACGACCTGCCATATGGTGCTTTCTATTCAATTTTGTTTCTAAAGAAAAACAAATGGCGCTTTGCAACTGCTTTCGTACTGTTGGAATCCATCAGCTAAGTGTGATATCCCACGAGGTAATGAAACCTCGCCTGCATGGCCGACGGTCAACAAGTGAAAGTTGAATTACCTGAAATTTGTGTGTATCCTTCATTGACTCTATGCACAATCATCTTTTACGCTAGTGTTCTTAATTGAGAACGATTTATAGTTTTACCGATGTCGAAAGAACTATTGACCGTATCTATCTATGTCGAAAGAAACCTTTGTTCAAATCGTACGCATTGGTGTTCATAAATGTGTACGGAGATCAATCCTGAATAGTTTTGTTGAATCAATCGTTCTAAGTGCGATGGAAATGTTTGTGATAACCAACAAAGAACACTGGGCAGCTGTTTCGACCTGTTTGGGACTCGTCAGCAGTGCATACCTTTTGTGTCCCTGACAGAACTCGAACCGCAATTCTTCGGGCTGAGATTTCAAACCCTGACCCTTGGGCTACACGGTTGAATATCATCAACAGTGCCCGGTGCCTGTGAAAAACCAAATGGGCTGGTGCAAACATTCACCATCTAAATCGATCTTACACCATGTTAACTGGAGCCAGGGCGATCGCATCACAATAGCGCATAAGAGTTACGCACAGCTTTACTCCGGTTGTCATTATTGCAATACGGTCGCCTACAAAACACGCTGAGTCTGATTATCGAACACGTAACACAGCATCGGACCGGAAGTTGGCGTTGCATCGGCTGCTGTTTTTGTGTGGTATTGCTAGATGTGACCTCGGCCATCAAACTTCCAACGGTTCAAGAAGGTATAACGTCAAACTGCGCCACTTTTACCATAAATGAATTGCTGGAGAAATGAGAGTCAGTTTATTACAGATTTTTGGATGTCTCAGCTAATCACTCACGTTTTCCCAATGTTCAAGAAATCGGCAAAAACTTCTCCGAGGTGATAAATGCTGTTTATGCGGGTGTTGCCTTTTGATATCAACCTCTCTGGTACTATATCGTACTCATTGATGCAGTCACCAGTATCAGTGCCAGAACAAATTTGAGGAGGAATAGCCTGTTACTGTTACGCGATTGCACTTGGCTCCACTTATCTCGGTGTGTTTATCGTAAAGTTGCACGCCCAAATTTTTCGGTCACCGGATTTTCTGGGTGAATTTTGTTCTTCAGTTTCTAGGCCTACAGTGCACGGTTTATGCTTGGTACGTTCTAACATGAATCGTCATCTCAGCTACGTTTTATAGCCTCTGGAATTGAAGAAACCAAAGTCGTCATGACATGATAGTCAGTAATGGACGACCAAATGGGTCATTGCTACAAATGTGCCAACAGAAATATAGCGTTACGTTTGGGCTTTCATGTGAGGCATGCTGCAATGACTGCGTAACACGTATCGTTTCTTACCATCCAGGGAAAAGCGTTAGACGTGGGCGATTCAAAGGATGAACATCAACGAAAGGCTCGTTATTGACCATGCACGATTAGAGAGATTTAATTGAAACGGGTGGTCTAAATGTATTGTCCGTGGTAAGCGTTGTTACCGAATGTTTCGCAACAAAATACAATAGGAAAATTGTCCAGTTACCTATCACCATGAGGTGATGAGATCAAGTCAATGAGCCCAAACAGGGATAGGAGGTAGAATCGAGAAAAATGGCGGACTAAAAGTTAATAACAAATGGACAGTCTGGGGGGATTTCATCAGTATAGTCTAGGATGCAAATTGCAATGAGCCATTGCTATTGGTGGATTGGATGGTTGGTTGATGGAAACGGCGAATTCCTCGGTTTGCTTTTATATGCTTTCGGCGGACGAGTTGTACACTAACCCCCGAAGCTGTGGTGAACGAAATCAGTTCAGAACGTCTAAATGTGATTGTAAAATTTTGTCAGTAGACAGCAAAATGGGCTCACCTGCATTTTAGCTAGAAAAGTTAGAAGAATGGAAATGAATGCAATGCCAGATCACACTACTCACAAGTGAGTCAAATATAAATTATTCATCCATCCTAGGAGGTTTGTGTCAAATCAACCCATAACTGTTTCGCCTCGCGGCCTGACGTCTGAGGCGTTGAATCTACTAATAAGCTACTTCTCGAATAGGATGCAGCAGTAAACCTTCTTCACTGCTAGAGAGCAACTTCGCGGTTTTACCGGGTGCTATTGTGTCTTTAATTTCTTAAGTCACTGTATTTTCACCTTTCCATCCCAACTTTATCACCTGCGGGTATGCTAGTGACAAGCCGGCTGGTTGTTCGACTACTGATGCTGACAGCTGTTGCTTATTAAAGGACTTTGTGAATCAAATGAATCAATTCATCAAACGCGAAAAAAATTATTTTCGATACATTGATTCAGACATATAAATATATAAGGTGATCATATATCTGATTGGCCGATTAAAGCTCAGTTAGTAACGATAACAAGGGGCGAGCAAACAGAGCAAACGAATATGACAGTGCTGCAGTGATAGTCGTGTGCAGGGGGTGCGAGGACAAAGGTCGAATGGACAATGTGAGAGAGATGAGCAAATTAAATGAAGGTTGTGGGCTAAAACGTGAGAGCGGGATGAAGTTACGTAATATCCGGTAGAAACTGTATGTCATGCATAGCAAGTGATGTAATGGGGTAGGAACATTAGACACTTAAACAAAATAATTAGTTGTTGATACTGGTTGATGATACTAGATGAGGGAAGGGGATTGGGGACGGGGTTGATTCTCTGTTTTATGCACAATCCCACTATCTCTCTCTCTCTCGTCTTAGCTCACAACCTTCATTTTATTCTGCCCACCTCTTTAACGTTGTCCATTTGACCTTTGTCTTCTCACGCTCTGCACACAACCATCACTGTAGCCTATTCATATTTGTTTGCTCTTTTTGCTCTCTCTTTGTCATTGTTTCCAACTGAGCTTTAATAGGCCAGTCAGACATCTGTACTATGAGCAACTTATATATTTAAACGCCTGATGCGATGCATTTAAAATAAATTTCCTCGCGCATACTGGTTTCTACATTGTCTACGGGACTATTTAACAATTTGAAATTTAGGTTGATCTTTGATGCTCTTTGCTGATAAACGTGTAGGTTTTCCATTTAGTCGGAAACGGGTACTCATAAATAAACACTTTTTAGTGTTTGGATTACTGACAACGCTACCATCATCCCAAAACAGATTCTATCAAATATATGGAAATTAACTTGTCCTATAACCATGCTTCGTTTAGCATATGGAAATTAATTACATAAGGATTCGAAGGTTATCCTTCTACGATGATCCCCCAAAACGTACTTCTTAAATTTGTGATAGCCTGTATTCTTCCACACTGGATGTACTATTCACTCGCACATTTTCTCGGTTCGAAGGAGCAAGACCTTATCTTCTTTTTCCGATCTCTTAAACTTCTTTCCCGTTGCAGTGTCCATCCACCGACTAATTGATTTCATTGTGTGTAAGCATTTTGGTTCATTCAATGAATTTATCAGCCATGTATTATACAATGAAGAACACTGTCCGTATGTTCATCACCAAAACTCCGAGTGCGCATTCCAAATTAAGGATAATTTGTGCCCGTCTCATTGCATATAGAAACGGCATCACTCTTATTTGGTCCATATCTTATTAAATCTGGTAACTCATTCACCTTTCTTTTGGACCCTATTGTTACATAAGAGTAATAGAGGATTTGAATTGTTTACCTGATGAATTCGTCGTGTGGAAAGCTGAGAAGCGCTGGACAGCTATTTCTACCTGGTTGGGTCTCATCTGTCCAGCGACTCCATCGATCCAACGCAAGCATACTACCCACTCGGTCACCGCGTAGGTGATCAGATCGATTTTTATTTTCAATTTACCCGATATAGGAAAACTCATCTATGGGAGCTTAATGCTATAGCATGCACTATATCGTCTAAATTCTAAAGTAGAAGCGATCTGATCAGCTGCCCCGAGGTGGCCGAGTGGTTAGCACGTCTTGCCTTGTGCACCGTATTAGGTGCATTAGGCTAAACGTGATTTAATATGATTCTAACCTGCATGAAAGAACTGATTAGGTGAAAGGCTTACGACAGAAGATAGCAGATAGTCAATTCTTAATGTCGAACCGAAAGTGGACTGGCTGACTATTACTAAAGAGGACGCTTGAACACAAACATGAATTAACTATTCGTTTCGGAATTGGTATGCGTTGTTTTGCACAGTAGGGACACAAATGCCTTCCATGCGATCGGCCCGGAGTTCAAAGTCCGGGCGGGACGGTGGAGATAAGCTGTTGATGAATTGTTACAGGATTTGCACTCGAACGTATAGTTGACTAGAAGAATTCAGGATTATGCGTGAAGGTAAAATCTGAATGATGGTCAGTTCGAAAGCACGTGTATCTGTTTGAGGGCATAAATCCAAGGTACGGTCGAAACAACTGAAGGTTGTAAATGAACACTTTGAAACCGTGAGAGTTACTTGATACTGTTGAATGTAAAAGTCACACCTGACGAACAAACTACGCGTCGTGGCGCGGGATTTTCATATCATCTCTCAAATACTACTTCTATATTTCCAGAAGGCAGTGCTGGTCGAGGATAGTAGTTTATTATCAATAACGGTCAGAGTATGGTTAAATTGTCATTCACATAACAAAATATCTCATTTGGAACAAGTTTGCGGAATTCCCGAAAAAACACAGGATATGTAACGCAACGCGCTTTCCTATGTTCACCGTACCAAGGAGCAACAGTTTACTTCAACAAGTCTTGTTCATTTTTGGTCGTTGAAAGAAAGTACTGATCTCATATTTTTACATAATAATCACAAATGAGTAGTATCTCACAAGATTATGAGTTGATCTCGATGAGAAATGGATTGGGGAGGTCGCATGAGGGGACGGAGGGGATTAGAGCAAATCCATAGTGGATGCAATCACCTAATTGTGTAAGAAGAGGAATTTTGAGGAGACAGCACTCTGTGAGCGAAGACGATTGCACATGACTGAAACAATAAATCTGGGAAGTAATCTAAACAGACAATTAATATGACATTCCACACTGTTAGTATTGTATTGACGTTTACTTACATTACTGATTTGTTTGATACGCATAAAGAGACACTTGGTGAATTCTAACAATATTGATAACTGAACAGGAAATTCTGGAGCAAACTAATGTACACATAAGGGGAGCCCCGTTTGAAGACGGTTGGTTGATTCTCTTGTAATTCAATTTGTTCTAAACAGTTTCGTACAGTTGGTTTGTTTACTCACTTATAATGAGTAGTAGTATACGTCCAGTTAGAAAATGCAGTCCCTCGTCGATTGCTCTGATCAGTGGCATGAAAATTCACTAACGGAGAGCTTGTAGTTGCAATTGCGATTGTAATTAATAATTTTGTAGACACAAAGCCTATGCTTCTGCCAAAAGTGCCACTTTTGAAAATATCTGTTACTTGTTAACATTCTGAAAAGGGTACCGTGGAAGTGCCATTGGTGAATGCGAGAGAGAGAACACAAAAATCTTGGAAACCAATTGATGGATGGGACAGGCAGGAAACGTAATCTCTATGCAATGGTTAAAACCGGCCTATAAATAACTTATGTGAACTTTTTCCATATGCATTCAAGTGACATTCACACAGATAAGTTATCAACTAAGCTAGAATAATTAAACAGACACGGTAAATTACGGTCAATCCAGGTAAAAGTAGCTTAAACAAGTTCTTTAGGAGGTTAGAAAGAAAACAACAGGTGGACAACACATAGGTGAAGTGGTAACACACACCGGTAAACAAATGTTAAGATAATCGACTGTTGAATTCGAAACTAACGAAGTTCATGGAAAGTGAAAGAAAGTCGTAGATGTTTATTGACAACATATTGGATGTAAAATATGCCGAATGAAAAATATCATAGATCCCCCTCCCCCATTTATTGAAGACAGCTTAACTGATTTACCGGTTCAGAGTCAACTTATACCTGATCAGATTGGAGAAAAAACATGTGATATCGTAAAGAAGCATCCGAAACATTTCGAGGAATTAAAAGGAAGTAGAGGAATAGTGTTGAACTTTATTCGAGTTTGCGGAAAATTGTGAAGGATCAAAGAGATGACCTGTCATCGTCAGTGTTTTTGAAGACAATAGTAGAGGCACTTGAAAACAATTCGCTGTTACAAGTAGAAATCAAGTGTGGGGAAAGGACTGAACCTTGCAGCACCCCGGGGAATCAGGTAGTGACTATTGGTAGTAAAACACTCGTCTCCTGTTGAATCCGTTTGCTTTCCTAAACACGTTTCCACACACATATCTGTTTAGTCACTTCTCGCTATCTGAACCAGTGCGTATTATCGACCACCCGACATACGATGTCCCAATATGAACTCCTTGGTCCTGTCGCTAATGATCCGATTTATTTGATCATCCAATAAACTTGGCTTTTCTCACGCCCTCTTGTGATCGATATCCCGTCCCCTGATAT
>UZAN01052884.1:0-11004 GCA_900618425.1 Echinostoma caproni
TCAAACCGGTGCTGCTTCCACCTTTTTTACCCAATATCGGAGGCCTTGGTGTGGAAATGATCGGTTTCGTTTGTAGGATAATATCAATATCAGTTCACCCAGTGGAGTTGGCTAAAATCTCTTATTCTGGACCAAACCAGAAAAGGTGTCTGAACCACAAGTTTCTGGTTGTGGAATTGGTCACCCATCGGCTTAACTGGGTATGAAAGTGTAGTGGGCACCTTAGGCGGTTCACCCATTTAACGAGCGTATAATACGCGACGGCCTGGACACCATCCTGTTGTCTTGAGGGTTTTGAATTCCCGAAGAACATTCACCTGCTTTTGCCTGGGCAACCTGACAGTATTCCGCCTACTACCAAATCAAGCACAATCTTCTTTGTTTAAAAGGCTACACGTTTCAATCCCGTATGACTTGACTACGAATCAACCCACTTATATTCCACTCAGAAAGAGGTGGTCTCCAGTTAATCGGTCAACGATTGATTAAGCGAATCATCGGAATCAACTCGAATCTTCG
The DNA here is from genome assembly GCA_900618425.1 of Echinostoma caproni. NCBI lineage: Eukaryota > Metazoa > Platyhelminthes > Trematoda > Plagiorchiida > Echinostomatidae > Echinostoma > Echinostoma caproni. The sequence goes on from UZAN01052884.1 coordinate 520, forward strand.
GAAGTGCAAGGTTACCGGTTGTATGAGAACTGAATTGAACCGCGCGTACGTACACTTAAAAAAGAGAGGGTCGGGGACAAGAAATTGGGCAGAATAAATCAGGGCATTCAAAATTCTGCACCTGACCAACAGATATCATGAATAAAGTGTCACGAGACATCTCTATGTGAGTGTCGTTGGATATCATGGTTCGTCAGAAGCTATACATTTGTTTATATTTTCACACACGTCTGAATCCAGACTGCGTGCCAAACAAATCGTAGTACAATAATCTTCATAAAAAAGAAAACATTCCAAGATTTACATAGGGGCCGAATACTGCCAGGTTGCCCAGGTCAAGGCGGGCGAATTGTCTTGAGGAATCCACAACCGGAGCATTTGGCTAGCCAAAGCCTGACCCGCAAGGCAGCGGGGGGCGGTGTGTGAAAACCGCAGTCCATTGGGAGCCGGTGTCCAGTTCATCCGATCATATACCTTTCGGACGGGGTCAAACGTCCAAGGTGTCCAATACACCTCGATGCCCAGTCGAGCCGGTGACCATTGCCACAACCGGGAAGGTGTGTGTGTGTGGCTCGTACGCCTCCTTTTGATTGGTTTTGAATCAGGGTTTTTGGCCAACTCCCCTAGGTGAACTACCATTGGTCAATCAAACCTTTCATGGCCCCGGATGTCGGGTGCGCGTCCTCTCACTTTGGTGGGGAAACACCTCCGCCAAGAGAAGGCAGTGAGCAGGGCTTCGTTAGCAGAGGCTATTTGAGATGCTTGATCGTTTAGGAGCATTTTGCTAGGTGCAAGGGAAGGGTGACCATTCGCGACCCTAGGCACTCACCCCCGACCATACTGAAGCTGTTGGAGGTCTTCAAGATGATGTCTAAGCGACGAAAGATCGTGAAGATTGAAGGCCAACGCTAACAGCAATCAATTTTTTGTCGGGAAGCGGTGTAATCTTAGCGATCGATGATTTAATGTGGCGCTAATTTTCGATTGTGCAGCACGTGAACATTCCGACCTCCCGTCTAGTTCTACAAGGAAAGGCCATGGACCATACAATTGAGTAGCGTGCAGTGGACTCACAGTAGACTCATAATGGACGTTTAAAAGACTCCCAGAACATTTGGTGTTGCACGATAAGTAAATAGACTCTGTATTTAGATGAGATGTACCTTCCAGATTTGATATGACGTAATGGAAGTTGGTAAGCGACGTTACTATGCAAGTAACACCAGCATGAGAATCTTTAACTAACCTTTGTGTCTTCACGAAAAGCGCCGCTTCATTTAATGCGGCCGCTCCACCCTTACAAAGGGGTGACGCTAACCAGCTTCGACTGAATATTGTTGGCTAAGAAAAGTAACGCAGGTGTTGCAAGTTATATTTTCAGGGGAATTTTTTCATGTTGCGCAAATGATGATTTTGGCCATTACGGGAACAGGATAAAACTAGATTGTCGCTGTTCAAACACCACTGTCTACGTCGCATTGCACGAGTCTGGTGGGGTAACCAGACGGGCAATGCTGAGACCAGACGTAGAGTTTTAGGTAATCGCGATGAAAATCGGATGGAAAAAGGTCAAGAGCCGTCAAACTAAGACCTGGCATGAGGACATGAAAACCCAACCAGGAGTCTCGGTCACGTGGGTCCCGTTAGGCTCCCTGGACAGGGACCCCGGGACCATGGTAATCCGGGGGTTAGAGACATTGAGTGATATGGATGGGTGTTGCAAGCAGTGGCGCTCGTGCATCTACGCATTGTTCTTGCAACCTCAGTCTTTATGAATCATCTTTCTGCTTAAATTTACTCTCGACATTCCAATGCGCATTCTGCTCTTTGATCCAAATGGGCGACCAATAAACAACAACCAAAACCGGCCCACGAAAGTACATTGTTAGTGGTTGTAAAAACTAATTTTCCGTTTGGCTAGTGAGCTTGTGCGGAGTTTTGCTCTAGGGTTTAGGCGTGAAACTGATTTGTTTCACGCGTGTGTCAGATTCGACGATTTTATCAATCATCATTGCACGCAACCACAGTCCTCCTTTTGACTGGTCGTAATTTATTTGCCATTGCGGTTGCTGTGCTACCGTTCGTTCGCGTGGAAGTTTATGACTGATTTGGTATGCCGAATACAGTTGTGTAGGGATGTGGAACAACGAGAATTATCAGTCTCTATCTGTCTTTCGTGGGTGGATTCTTTGTTTTCAATTCTACTATAACCGGATGAGTACTTGTATGTACATTCAGGCTGATACACTCTTTGTTCCCATTTAACCTGATTGAGCACCTGTATCCTAATCGGCTTATGATTGAGTGCCAAACAGAAATACCGTGTGGTAACCACTGTATCTCGTTTTACGATGATGGTGAACAGCATAAAGTAAAGAATTACGTTGTCTATCATTTCAGCATGTGTTGAACACAATCTATTTGTTAGTCTGTGCAATATCTCCTGTTTGGCTATGTACTACACTTGCTGAACCTGTTCAAAATTTATGGGTTGAGTGGCTTTGCCCTCACTAGTGTCAGACTTACGGAAGCTAATCAGTTGTGAATCGCCGTGTCCGTAATCTTTGTCACCGTTATCATTCTCAACAGTTGTGCGGACAAGGCTCGGGTTACACGTCTGACCCCCTTTCACCTTTCACACGCCTATAATTGCTTGTTGAGGCTCGGCTCACGCTCACCCCCTTTGCCGTTGCGCAAGGGCCGGGCAACTGTGTCCATGCGCTCCTTGGACAAAATCAATACCAAGATCTAATCTACGTGCTTTTATGCGCGCGTGTGCGTGTATATATATATACACACCCACCCGGTCATACGCACGTTATTCTGACCCGCATTGTCCGGAAATCCGGGTAGTTTACGGCACAACTCCGTCGAGTGGTGGTAGCCTTGATACGGCCGATGCATGCTGGTACACGCATTCATCTATGCTCGATCAGTGTGATTCGTTTTTTCTCCCTCTCTCTCCTAGTAGGCCACAAAGTTTTCTGTATTTTTTGCTTTGGTTCATCATAGATCATCCGTATGAAGTGACTCGGAAAATGAGCAGATCAGGTCTATGCTTGTACTTCGCTTATATTCTGTCCCGAAGGCTTGTACGAACCGCTGAATACAGCAGATAATACGTCGTTCCTCGGTTGCTCTCAACGTATATACAGTGACAAACATGAGAGAAGGATATGTGGATTTAAATGTGTGAGCGAGAGTATATACAGTAAACTGAAAATCGGATTGATTTTTGACTGCTGTTAAGAATCCACGTATAGGTGGAACTCGATCTCTCTGCAAGCTCTTATTCTAAAAGTCTGGAATGGGTCTACTGAAGACTCCTTCTTGCCTATATCAGCCAGAAACTTAGCAGCTGTAGAGATACTCAGAATACCTATTGCTTAATTTGTTTGGGCATGCCTTGACCATGGTTTACCTGTCCAGGTTACCTGTCGCCCAGTCGAGTTGACGATCATCGCATCTATAACTAACTGAATAACTAATAAAAGTACTGCTAATTATACTAATAATTAAATTCATTGCATATGCGTTATGTGGAAAGACTGGAATCATTGAGGCTGTACTCCACACAGTATCACCGAACTCGAGGGGACTTGATTTTAGTGTATCAACTGTTGTCTCCCAACACTCACCTCAGGGGGCACTCATTCAAGCGAGTGCTACAGATAGGTCGACTAGAATATCGGCGTCATTCATTTGCCCTCTGAGTGTGCAAGCAGAGCTACTTGGTAATGTGGTTGAAAGTTGGGAATTCCCACTGCATAACCATAACCAACGAATTTATTTATCGTAATTCACTCTGCATGAGGTGACCATGTCTGTGAACATTGCTATTTGCTCTCGAGAAATTCGGCGCTTGAAAATAAGTGATTGAGAACAATTCTCTATCTCTCCTCCGGGGATTTGTCCTCTTATCAAGAACACATTAAAGAACCTATCGATTCTGCCTAAGCGGTTCATCTTTGACAGATAGACAGACAATAGCAATTAAAGTATGGGAATTTCTTTGTTAACGCTGTCGTGTTGCTTTCTGCTTTTATTCGTGACGATGCCGACTCTGTCTCTCTGTGTATGTGTTCAGGCATTGTGATTCTGCACGAAGTTGAAATTCGAAGTTACACTCTCTTCAGGTCTTGGCAGTTTACCTCCAGACAGATCCATTGTGAGCCAACTTGAGGTCATCGCATCAGGTCAGGGTACAATCGCTTCCGTTGTTCGCGTATCGTGCTATCGTACACACTGGCTTAACGGTCGGGTGAATCCATCAGTTCAGTCTCCCCCACTATCTTCAGTTGATCTGTGTGTGAGAGAGAGAGGGAGAGAATAATGAAGCTGAATGGTGTTGTTCGTTGCCTATTGTAAACCGAGAATTATTGACGAGTTGCGTGATGAACATTCGGAAGTGTCACTCGTGGAACACCAGCGACAGGTTGCCAACTATTCTGGGCAATACAAGTGGAGCAGAAGTACTGCTTTCTCCATTTTCATGTTTAACAGTTAATCGGGAGAGTTAGACAGATTTAATATTGCCGAGTTTCTTCAAATGTGACCTGATTGGAACAGGGAAAGAGTACAATTCACGAATAATAAGACCTGTTTCTACTCGGAACCAATCATTGTGTTTCGGTCTATGTGTGGATCATCGCACGGACCAATTCGTCTGTTCTCTCTTTCATTTGAGTGTTCTCCATACGGATGTACTGTGTTCACTTGATGTTTGGACGAAGATCATTGCTATTCGTCTCAAGGTAAGCGCGGTTACATATTTGCTAATTCTGCGAGAAAAAAATCGAACAAATTTACAACACATTTGACCCTGATATGGGTCATCTCGAATCAATAATAGTCTCGCGGAGATTAATCAATAATATTGTGTCGTACGGCAATATTCACTCAGTCCGTCCGTCCGTTTGATCCGTGACCTATGACCGATTGAACTTTGCTCGCTCTGTAACTGATTGGTACAATCTTTTTCTTGCATCGATCGATGTTATTTTGAGTCACACACATATAAGCACCAGAGTATAACTTGTAAATTGACTTGTGACTTGTGTGCAAGGCTATTCCAAACCTGTGTTGCTGAAGCCGTGCCTTCTCTCTTGTGTTTTGGGAGGCCTGAGAGATCGATAGCCGACCGCGCGTCCTGTGTTTCGCCTATGTAGCTTCTGCTGCTAGAACTATCATTCATTCACGGACTTGGTGCTAGTCCGCTGTTCTCGTGTTCCCGTGTTCTACAGGTGTTACCGTGCTATATCTTGTGTTCTTTGTACTTGTGGTGTTCCCCTGTGATATAGTGCTGTGCGATGTAATCGTAGGCAACGGATGTATTAGCGCTGTAAAATAAAACACTTGGTGAGCGTTTCATGCATTTAATTCACAAGGAAAAGTTTTCTATTTGACCGAATAAGTATTTTGACGGGACATGCCATAGTTGTTTTTGCCGAAGACAACAGCACTTTTTATCATGGTTATTCTTTTTTTCGAATACATAGGTCTTATACCGGCTGATTCGGAACAATTTCGACATGATGTGTCCACTCGGCAATGTGTCAAAACTATTCCGGGAATGCCCTTGGATAGTGTGAATTCGTCTATGGGCAACAGACCCTACACCGGTGGTGGTGGTGGTGGTGGTGGTGGTGGAGTTCGGGCGGACGATCAGTCCCAGTCCATGTTGCGGATGAACGTTCCCCCGGGTCCATCGGTCGTGTCATCTGGACAATCGTCTACGTCCTCATCGTCATTCATTTCATCCAACCAACAGCAGCAGCAGCAACAACAACAACAACAGCAGCAGCAGCAAGGCTATCCGCAACCGCAATCTGATCAACGGGTAAGTCGAAAAATGTCCTTCACATAGGTTTACAGGCTTCCTTACTCGTTCAGTTACAACAGGAGAGCTCTTTAGACACGGGAGTCCCCGATCGGCTGTCCTCGCCTATTGATCGACAGGGCATGGGGAGAGGGACCGAGATGAATGAACTACGTAAAGCCCTCCAGTTAAAAATCTGGTAATTAGTGTGGAGCGTTTGCAGACCTACATAGCACACAAATTTGGTAGCCTGGACGGGATTCATTCACTAAACCATGAGGGAATAGATCCATATCATACGATTTTCTTTAAAGTTCCAGTTGATGAAAAACGCTCATTGCCACATTGGAAGCAAAATGTGGTAGGCGAAACAATCTGTTTTCGATAAATTCATAACTGGCCATTACACTTACTTAGGGTTATTTGGTTTATCGATCTGGTTTTGATCGCATTAGACTAAGTACAGAATGTATGCTAAGGCTGTTTACCTGATATTCATCGCGATTAGTTCATTGGTTGGTCCCCCGGCGGTGAGCTGGGTTTCTTCAACCTATGTGGACGGTTGTTTTCTTTTAAAATTTTTTATAACATACCTAAGTGTGATGAATCTCAGACGGGACGAACCCCATAGTCTCGAGGACCTGCTGTTCAGTGATGGGAGCCGACAACTTATTCCCCGGGACTTGGAGTGGCGAACCACACAAGGCCCCGCTAGGTTAAGCTTGGTATCGAACCGGACGACAGCAGAGCTGCCTACCACCAAAGTTGTGTCACTGTGGCGGGGCTCGAACCTCGGACTGTAGGGTCCGAAGCACGCCGGTGACAGCGATTAAACCACTGCGCCACCAACACCATCACCACCTAATACGATTTTGTTAAAGCAAACTGATATGTTGAATCTTAACCTCGTATTTGTAATAAAACAACCGGAATAAACTTTTCGCGTCAGTCGAACACCCATAACTAGATTTTATCTTATCGTTGTCTTCTCGTCGTTCAGAACCTTGGTCCCATGGGTGGTGTTGATTCGGGTGCATCCAGAGACGGTCAAACGTTGCCTACACAATCAATGCAATTGGGTCAGTCCTACGGAGCCGGTCCGGGTTCAGGAGGAACTCTTTATCCTTCCAGAGCAAATACTCCATCGACTGGTCAGCAGCCGCCACCATCGATGGGGTCGTCGTATATGTCAGCGAACAATACGAACATGAAGTTCACACCGAGTGTAATGAATGCACAACAACAACAACAACAACAGCAGCAGCAGCAGCAGCAACAAGCAATGCTGATGCAACGTGATACATCCTCACCGCATCGCACCGGTGGTCCGAATTTAATTTCGGATCCACAACCTCCACCGCAGTGGATTGCGTCACAAGCTATCGATCCATACACGCAAGCGGGACAGTCTCAGCAACAGTCTACCCAGGTCGCAATGCATCATCAACAAACGATGCGTGGCATGAAAGCACACGGCCCATCACAACCACAGTCACAAGCTCAAGTAAGTTACAATTGGAATTTGCGGTCGAAACGCGCTTTGCGAGAATGAACTATCTTATATGAATGCGCGAAAATAATGGCTTCCTCCCTCTCTCATGTTTTCCACTTATCGATTAGTTCCATTATGAACAGAACCAGTCGCTTATTATTTTTTTTCTGGATAGAAGTATCCGGTGCGGTTGGTTCGAATTGGGTTCTGCTCGATATTCCCCACGTGCGTGTGTGTAGATCGTGGTCAAGCGATTCATCATGGCTTTTCTTTTCCCCTGTTTTCTTTTCATGCTTTGTCGGAATGAGGACTGGTTGTCATTATTTCGACTGCCGGTCGGCTGTGAATGAAACGTGGTGCCATTGCAACTATACCTAAACCGAAAAGGTGGAAAGGGAGTAGGGTACAGATGAAGGAATTTGGGATTTGGGATTTACGTACTCCGACCTTATTTTTGGTGGCATAACTGTGTGTTGGATGTGAAACTATTCGACTTGGGATAACTAACTGAAGGCTGCTGAAACTTCGCAGACTGGTATAGAACGCTAGATGAAGTATTGTGTTAATTGATGCATCTAATACTTTCTGCAATACTTGTGCTTTTTTGCTGAATTCGGGGAGAAAAGCTTTCGGATGGGTTATTTTGGAGAGGTAACTTTCCATATGGTTGCACAACACACAGTGTTATCATGAGAATCCATGTTATAATAAAAAAAAGTTGGTCTGGAGGGAGAGAAGGAAGAGCTTCGGTTGCGAATCCTTAAACCTTCACGTCCTTCACGTCGTTCTGGGTTAGTCTAAAACCCAGTCCGCTTGGTCACTTATCGTCTCCATCCCTCAACGATCCTGTTCCGTTGGAAACTCTACCTGAAACCGGTAGCTTGTTGGACGGCCTCTCTATAGAAGCCTGGTGATGGTTGCATTCGATCCCTATTCTTCTTTCAGTGATCACCTATGAAAATTGTTGACCGGCACGTTTAGTAGAATCAGATTTTGGCTATGGTGAGCTTGAGCGGTTAGCTACTGGGTCTGATACAATCTTGTTGCCCAAGTATCTCTATACAGTCTGATTTAGTCGACTGGATACTACTCTGTTTTAAGAACCAGGTGTTTGTGACTAACGGAACAAAATTCTGATTCATAATTGTTTCGCCCATATTAGCATGCAATTTGATGTTCGCTCCCCATGGAATAGTCTACGGGGTCTTGTCCTCTCCAGTGTAAAAAATGTGCTCGTTTCGCGATACCGGAGAACTTTCTCAGTGACGTACCTTTGTATTCCGGAATATCTTCTCGCTTTCATTCAACAATGCTCGCCAGGTTAAATTATTGTCTCTCCTTTTTTCACTAGCTTGCCTATTCTCTCAATGGGCCCATTTGAATGGTTTTCTAACATCAAACGTTTAGGATGTGCGTTGCGTTTTGTTCCTCGCGTCACGTACTGATCTGTTCATATCATTTTTCCTCTATGCTGCAANACACACACACACACACACACACACACACACACACACACACACACACATACGCCCCCCCAGGCCGTTTGGAATTTCGGTTTCATCGACTACTCAGGTTGGGTAAGAACGCGTGTGGGTTATTTATGCTTTTCCCCCCCTTATGTGTGTGCGTGTGTGTGCTGGTTTCTTTGGTCACGTTTGGGGTTTGTTTTTCTCAGTTCCAATCAGATCATCTTCATCGTATTTCTGCTCTTCTGATTCGTTGAGTTGTCCTTCATCGATTGACCATTCGCGTTTTCCCATCTCGCACTGAACGCTGCCTTGTTTTACTGTTTTTTTTTAATAAATTATTTGGTGATCGTTCATTGTTTGTGTTTTTCAATTCGGTTATTTGTAATTTCATTCAACAATTTTTTAATCTTTTTTTACGATCGAGTATCCGATTATGGGATTGGATTTCTATCTGTCTCCGTTTTCAGCCTCCCCGAATCGTACTCACACTCTCCGCCCCCCCCACCGCTTGGTGTTGGATGATGAGTACAGTTCCTTTCATTTTTCTCGAATAAATTGTTGCACACAAAGGGTGTGTGTGTGTGTGTGGGGGGTCAGCATCTTAGATTGACCAATTATTCAACAGTCACTAGTTCTGTCTAACAGTGTGACATACTGTGTGCTTGAAGGCTCTAGGCTCTTATCCCTCAGCAGGCTGATGACTACTTATGGACCATGATCTCAAATCGTCAACTACAGGTTGCATTCCTTAGGATAACCCGTTTCACTATGTTTGCCACCCCTGATCTGTATGCAGTTTTCCCATGTCCCCGACACTCGTTTAAATTCTGTCGCTTGGAATGGGCACAAGAATTTGTGTTATCATCACTATTAGTCGAATGTACAATGCGATGTGTTAGTGCTTCTTCTAAACGTAGAATCAGGTCGGATGGAGCAATCAGATGCGACCACTCGGTGCATTACACCACTAAAATCTCAGACTGGAATCACTGGTCAGTCTGTTCGACTATTTGGTATTCTATTTCGAAAGCCATTAATTCATTCATTTAAGGCTTCACTCTTCTAATGTGTCAAACGAGTTTACATCGTGTGCTTACGCCCATCAATGTTGTGGTTGTTCTCCATCACACTCGCTACCACCATTCATTTCTTCTACTGGTCAGATGAAACCTACTGCTTAATCACTTGTTCCACTAAGGTACTAAGGCACTGCAGTGCTTTTTTTAAATCATCAGACCTGTTTACTTCAGTTTATGAGTCATGCGAACGTACTAGAGATTTCTTCAGTCTNAGGGGGGGGGGGGGGGTCCCCGGAGTGTGCATTCACTACCGTTATCTGCCGAATGAATGATGGTGCTTGATCACAATGCAAGTGTACTTTCCAATTGGGCGATAATATTTCACGGGAAGTCAACATCACCTTGTTACGATTGTCATATTTTACTTCGGCGTGTGTATATATGTCAAATCATCTTATTCTCTGCACTCCGTTTGTTGCTTGTGATCGCATTACTATTTATTACGATTGAGTGTCTGTGTTTCCAGCTCGCTCAAGATTTCATAGATGCTGCATCCAACATCCTGGACCACTGACGATTGTAACCGCTATACTCCTTGCCGAACGATCGCTCATATCCCATAAACTCAATATGTGCTCACCGCAGCTAAAAAGGTCTTCACATTTCCATGCGATGGAAGTGTTTGTG